>JASVER010000034.1:2737601-2820426 GCA_030449065.1 Oceanodroma leucorhoa
TGCCAAACCTCTCTGCCTTGGAGTGGCCTTTTAACCCTTCCTGCTTCCTATTGCCTAATAGCTCACCTGATGCTCTTGCAGCAGATGTCCACACTGGCCAGGATGAATAAGTCAGTCCAACCTGCTTGTCCCTCAGCTGCCAGCTACTGTCACTCAGATCACTGCAGAAACCAGCTGGCATCAGTAAGGTACAAAATGAGAAAAATTTGAGGCCAATCAGCATAGCTGTCCCCCAAACACCCATCCCGTGTGTTCCCATCTTGCAGGTTGATGTCAAACACCTCGACTAGCCCACAGGTGTGAGCCTCCATTCTTTTGACCCATTAACTGCAGTGTGAAGRGACATTGCAATGGGGGAGTTGGAAAGCTGCTCAGCGATGCAGCTGGGCTTTAACAGTGTCTCATCTTCTGAGCTATAAGAGCTTGTTCAACAGCCATGGGTAATTTCTTTGGCTTAAGCATGCATTGTAACTAATTTTTGTGAGTATCAGTTGGAGAGCTCTCGAGGTTATGGACGTACCTCAATAATTCTCATACTCTGAAATGCAGAGGAAGCATCTCTGATATCCTGTTTTCCCTGATGTCTCCTATCCCCCTCTTGCTTTCCCTGCCAGATAGYGGGATTGGCTGAACTTAGACTGCTAGGATCAAAGCCTGACAGAGAAGTCTGTTTTCATACAGCAGCTGACTGCAGAGGCACCTCAGCTCGATGGGCTGGTGCGCTCTGTACAGCGTGAAGATGCCTCGCCTTGTGACCCTCATTTGTACCTTCAAGGATAAGCGAGTTCAAGCTGAGAGAACCACACTGGTGGTGTCACTGCTCCAAGCACTGGGCTCTGAGCTCCCTTATCTGACACAGGTGGGCTGTGGTGGGCACTGAGGTCCTTGAGGTTGGAGTTTTGAGAAGCACACCTTGCGCTATGGTCTTGGTGCAGATGGAGGCCAGCACACGTGTGCAGGGACCCAAGCTCTGTCCTTGCGGGTCATCTTACCCGTGCTAGCAGGAACGGCACTATGTCTTGCAGTCACACCCTTCTCTTGTGAACAACACAGCCTCTTGCAGGGCCTCCATTGGCAGGAGTGCTCAATGGATCTCAGAATATTTGCTCTCTATCAGCTATATATCAATACTTTCCCCCCCCAGCATGCAGAACAAGTGAATCCAAGGTAAAAGTGCCTCATTTTCATGGAGCAATACAGTAAAACCCAAGCCGAACAGCCATGGCMATTTAATTCTTGGCTGATGAATGAGCCAGCGGTTTCCCTGAGAGCAAGTGCAAGTTTATTTTATTTGGGTCGTCCTCATTTTTCCTCTTTTTTGTTGTATTGCTTCTAAACCYATAGCCTACAGCAGTAGGTTAAGAAAACAACTCTACTTGATGAGAAGCAGCAGAGCCTCTTGAAAACACACCCACAGAGACGGTAAACTGTATTTTGCAGAGTAATCTGCACCTAGTGCTTTTGGAGTGCTCTTGGCACTGGCTGTTTGTGTTAATTGGGCATCACTGTTGGAGCCCTAAAAAATGCCCCAAAGACACAATCCAGCCTCACAGCTTTCCACTGTTCCCTTGTCTCCCTGATTTAAACAGCAGAAACCTGTAACGGTGGTGTTTTACATGTGTTATACTCCCATGTCGTATTGCAAAGCCTTTAGCGGTGCATGTGAAGTCACTGGCAGTGAACAAGGGCCTGTCCCTGGGGTGATGAAGCAGGTATGTTCCACCTCTCCACCCAGGCAATCACACTGCTTAAGTGTGGGTAAGGAGCCTGGGGCCATGTGGGTTTAGAGGGCTTCCTAAGGCTTCTGCTGCTGCTCGGGACYACTTCTCCTGCTGTTACAGACTCTTCCTTCCCTTTGGCTTATCTGTCCTTTCCCCTTATCTAAGTGACTATTAATCTGAGTCTTGTTAGTGCTTCTCTTCCTTTTGCTGAGACTCTTCAGTGGCACTTGCTAGGGCAATATTGCTCTATCTTAAGATCTGGTCTAGTTGGTGACATCCAACCTTGATTCTTCCTTGTCCAGCTTTGACTTGGTGAAGTTACGCCAGCACAAAGCTTCACACTAGCTGACAGACTGCTGTTGCCCTTTTTGGGAGGTAGTAGCAGCATACAGCAGAGGTCTGTGCAAAGGATGTTTCTTAAGAGTTGAGCGTCAGGATGCTTTCAAGTGCCAGTGTGAGTCAGGGCACAGGCTGTGGCCAAGAACCATACAGCTGTGAAGTGCAACCCAACCAGTGATCATGTGGGATGCACACACTGGAGGCAGATTTAGCAAAAAGACCTTGACTTGGTCAGTTTGTGGCCATGCACTGAGCCCTGTCCCATTGTGAGACACCCATGTGTGCCCAGCAGCCACCTCTGGTGCATGTGGGGAGGGGAGAGCCAGCAAGGGATCYGTTTGGGTGCCCCACAAGGGAAGATGAACCCTGGACCTCCGCATATGTAACTTATTTTCCATCCTCTAAGAGATCTTCGGAACAGTAAAGTTGCTCAAGAAATGTCTTCACTAATGTTGGTGTTAATCTGAAGAAAATACTAGATTACATATCCCAACAGCAGATTTTAATTTTAAGAGATACTGTATTTCAACCTATGAGAAGTGTGGTTTGGATAAAAACCAAAAATTAATTCCAGTGAACCTTACTGAATAAGCATTAATTATTTTAAGTTCATTAAATGTGATATAGGTTGTTTTCAAGAAAGCCTTACTTGAAAAAGGAACTGGAGACTTTTAACTGCTTATCTGCCAGTCTTAGCCAATTGTTCTTTGTAGTCAGAGTTAAAAAGGATTAGGTTAAATATCTTTCCACTGAAACAGGATGAACATGCAGAAAATGAAGAGCCTTGGAATATCCTTGCCTTAGATTTCAAAGAAGCTTCTCATCTGCTAAGATAGAGCGGGAGATACTCCTGCAGTGTGATAGCTTCATTCAAAGCCTTTGAAGTCGTCAGGGCTGGGGTGGGTGGGTCGTGAGAACATCCATAAAGTACTACCGTGGTCTGCCTCACTTGCTGAAGCATTTGCTTGAGCACTGAAATCAGTATTTGATCAAGGAAGAATTCTGTCGTCTTGTACAGGACCTCTCTGTCAACATTGACAAGGACCTTGTACCACCCTGCAAGTGATGCTAAACAGAGAAGGCATTTTGCTGCTCTTGGGCTGAGCCTGGGGAATCGGTTGGACTTGAGGGCACCCAATCATAATTTCTTCCAACTTAATCTCCAAGACTTCTGCAAAGATTTCCAAATGCACTTCTCAAATCCATAAAACCCTTTCTGAAAAACCTTTCCCCAGTTTAAAAAGCTGTGAAGCATTTTAAGGACAAACATCTTTTACTTTCAAATATTACAGGGGTTTAAATCCTCCTCCCACTCATTCCTTGTGCTGTATTTTCTGCAAAGCAATTATCAGCCATTGCTAATTTTTATCAGCATTATTAAATGCTCATYGCCTTAAGTAGGTTTTACGTTCACCTGACTAGTGAATACTCTTAATATTTAAACCTTCTCTATTTTGAACTCTGGTCCTATTGTACACTCAGAACACGTCTGTGCTCCCTTGATTGCAGATTTTGCACCAGGGATGATTTGCTGGTACCTCTGTACCACTCTTAGCTGAGCTATTTTGTAGCACCATGGAGACCCACYGCCTTCATAGGTGGTGTCACGGGCTTTCCTCAAGATGCAGCATGGCTCTTTAGTGCTCGGGGCGAGCAGACGCAGTCAATGTAGACAAGTGACCTGTTCCTGTTGAAAAGCCTGTGCGGCTCTTGCTCTCCAAACTGATTCTGTCACAAATGTTTTGCTAGGTTCTCATCAGCACGATGTGCTGAGTAAGAAAAATGTAATCCACCATATATTAGGAAGAATAAGCAATTATCCCTTGTCAATTAAGCCTTCAATCAGGGCATATAAACAGCTGGTGATGCAGAACAGTCTTCACTTAAAATTAGAGAACCTTTTTGGAGAGCTTGTTCATTTCCATATATTTACCAAATTTTCTTCCTATGAAAATATCATGTCTTCTTTAAAAAAAAAAAAAATCTGACTTAATCCTCTTGGTCTCCAGGGCAAATGATGTATTTTTAGGAGTGACTAATTAGCGAACATGTGGAAGGGGGGGATTTTAAAGCTGCTTTGGAAAAAGCACTGTCACTTGAAAYGTTCGGGTGATGGTTGCTGGTTATTATGCATTGCCAGCTGTTTCYAGCTTGGATGGATGAGGCCAGGCTCCTGAACCGCAAGGGCTGAGCACTCGCCCGCCGGCTTTGCCGGGAGCCTGATGCATGGGAGCTGACTGCAGGCAGACCCCGGGAGGGAGCAGCRCCGGTGGTGTGTGTGGTGGGGTGGTGCTTCTCGGCGAGCACGGCTAATAAGCCATTATAAGGCGAAGTGTAGCATGCATGGCAGTTAATTTTGGCTTTAATTTTATTTAATAGTTCATAACATTTAATCTCAATATGTAACTAGCTTAAATAGAATGAACATCTTGTGCACTTTTTATGTTAATTGGCAATATTTTGCTGCTGACTGCTTCTGTGCTCTTAGTCCTCCTAAATCTTTCCCTTGACCTTAACTGATGCTCTCCAGGCTTTTTGCTGTGACACAACTGAAACAGGTTATTTCCTTCTGCTGTTTGTTACCACCTTTGAATACAGAATATTCACCAAGTAGTGGGGAAACAACAGCTGAGTCACTGGTGATGCCTTCTCAGATGGCTGCGTGGTCTGGAGAGGTGTATGGTCAGCCAGGCACCAGGTACCTGCAAAAATCTTTGGGGAGAATTTTTGCCCCTCCCCTTGAATGGCAATGCACAATTTTACTTGCAGACAACCAGTATTTCCAAACATAAATGCTTTGAACCACCTGATGCCAAGTACAGGCTGCAATTCCAAGCGGAGGGAGGAAAACTGCAGAACTCTTCCATGACTAATATGCTTCATCTACCAAAAGAAGTTGAATTTATTTTGCTTTGCTAAATTGCTGCTGTTTTAGGCCAAAATGGACTTTACCAGGGAGTGGAACAAATGACACCGTTTTGAGGATATGTGCAATGGATGGCCWGGGACATGATTGGCTTTTGGGAAGAGGCAAAAGCGAATGAACAGCGCTCAGACTCTATTTTGTTGGAAAAAATGCCCTCAACCCTCGCCCCCAGCGCGGCAGTAATTCTTCTCCACCAGCACAGCTGAGCAAGGATCATTTTTCTCCTCTTGAGGGACGACGGGTGGAACAGCAGCAAAAACCCTGTGCACTGTCTTCTGTCTGATTAAATTTTAGTCAGAGAACTTMCTTCTGTCCACAGCCTCTCTTGCCTACCACTCATAAAATGGAGTACAGTAATTCATCCAGGCTGTGTTCCCCTTAATAGACTACATCATATTAGAGGGTCTAATAGGTACTGGGAGCACTACTATATAACTCATCAGTATGCTTATGGAGTGCGTTTTCCCCTCACCTTTCTCCAGGGTATCTGTAAAAGTACRGATCCGCAGTCTGTGCTCATCATTAAACTAGAGGTAGTAGGTATTATGCTTCTCATGGGACTGCAGAAGTACGGGCTGTGTAAACTCATTTGCACCAGCCAGAGGTTAGAGGACTGTATCTAAACTTCATCTTATCACTGGAGTTAATATATAGTGATAGGTGCTGATAGCAGAATGATTGATTGACTGAGGTTAATTTGTGTGCTGACTGAGGGATATGGGTGGAGAAGGAAGACGTCCATCTCATGAATCACACGAATCTGTGTTCTATATATATATGTATTGGGATCAACTGCTGCTGCTCAGCTTATCTGGAGGAATAGAAATTTGAAGCTATGTCAAACAAAACCAGAATTATTTGTCTCTGTCACTGCTGCTCCTTGCCTTGGCTGGGTCAGCCTGTGGGACTTGCTCGGGTTGGGATGTGGAGGGGCTGTGCCTGGAGGGCTCCCTGGGGTGGGACGTGTCTCCTCCAGCAAAATCCAGTGTGTGCAGAGCTGCTCTGTGATGCTCTCGGTACAGGGGATTGCAGGGTCTCACCCGTTCTGCCCCTGCCACGCTCCTGCATCATCAGTCACTCTGTGCTAGCACCATGCTGGGATGGCTCTCCAACAGCCCCAGTCCAGCTTTCCTCTCTTGCCAGAGGAAGATCATGCATGTGGAGGCATCGATTCCTCTTGCTGCAAAATGAGTGCTCCTCATCAGTCAAGTCCTGTGCAGCACATGGGCAATTGATCCCAAAACCTGTCTGAGGCTCTGATAATGCTACTACTGAACAACAAAGTGTGCATTTTGCTTGGCTGTGCCCTTCAGATAGGGAAACTGGGCAAGCGCTCATAATCCTTACAGCAGTGATGGCATGCCCCATGGCATGCCTCCCATGGCAGTAGGGAGGTGTTGGTGATACCTCCTCCTTCTGCTCTCTTTCCCCTCCAAGAGTTTCCAGCTCATGAACAGAAATGCTTAAAGCCACGTACTGACTTGCAGAGTAAAATGATTCATTATTCCTCCCTGGCCTATGACTGAGCCCTACAGGAATGACCGATGCCGTGATCCTCCATCCAGGTGTGTTGCTGAAGAGCTTAGCAGGACTGGTCCTCAGTGCTTGGAGCATCTCTGCAGCTAAGTTCATAGTGAGCTCAGCTCTCGGYGAGGGAACAGAACGGCTCCTGGGTGGGAGAAGCATGGACCGTGCCAGCCAAAGCTGTTTGTTCTCCATGGGACGCAGTGTTAACAGAAATTGAAATGTATAAAACCCTGCTACACAATTATTTAAGTGTATGTTAGTCTCTCCTTTTCTGCCTCTTATGGGTTGATGCAGTCCCTGCTCTGCTCGGACTCCAGGGGAACCAGATGACCACTACCATCTGTAATAACTCTAGGAGCAATAACAACAGGAGCAACTGTGGTTTGGCAATTGTTAACTATGTTCTTTATTGAATTTTGTTATAGCTGTGCAATTAAGCTCAGCATAGTAAGTTACAGCTAATGTGTTTGTTAAGAAATCTATTGAACCAAAACAAACATATCCATACCTGATCTGACAAACTTATTTTCCACCAAAGTTAATTAAAGAAGAGGATTCCTCCTGACTTCAATATCTTCTTGCCTTGCACCTTAAAAACAGCTAATTTTAAGCTAATTGGATTGTTAACCATTCTCAGTAGAGAGCAATTCTGACTGCAGGGGTTTCCCAAACACATGGGGACAYAGTGGGCACCATGCAGGTTAAGCAGAACAGAGCCTGGTGCAGGGCAGCAGGACAGGGCATATTTTGACATACAGATCAGGCACCGAGGGGGAGGCTGGTTCTCTGAAGCCAGGAGCTGAGATGCCCAAAGAAATTCCTGGGGGATCTTGGCTTGGGTGAACTCAGCACTAACCTGGAGGCCATCGGCTGTTTGTAGACTGTTGCATTTTGTCTTCATCTTGGAAATTTGCAGTCTCTGCAATACCGTTCAATTTAGCAGGCATGCTGGTTTTTGACAGCAATGTCCCATTCAGGTGGATGTTATTGCAGGATGGTTATACTGTGGGAACTTTTGTGTCGAGGTGGAGCCAGATTCACAGTGTTYAGCAAATTCTGCAAACTCTTTAAATGTTCATAAGTCTCAAGAAGGAGGTTTGCAATATCTGTATTAAGGTAAAAGAAGCAGTGAGGAAGGTTTCTAGGCARGTATGTTCCTTCCTATTTTGCTTTTTCATTGTTCTGACTACATCACTGTTCCAATAAAATATAGTGCTTCTTCCTAGAAGCCTTGTGTCTCCCTTATATTCATAGACAAGAGGATATTGATTTCCTTAAATCTTTGGAAGGGCAGATGTGCCCAAAAATGTGATGAGTAGACCCGCTGTTGAACAGCAGCACCTGAGCTGCCCCAGCTTCCCCAGTGCCGCTCAGTTCAGCGGGAGGACGGGCATGGGGGAAGCTAGGGCTGTGTCCTAAGGAGGCTCAACCGAAAGCCAGAGAGGGAAAAACACCCTTAGGCAGRCTTTTTTGGTACTGCTCTTGTGACGGTTGCTGTGGGTCTGGGGTGGCCGAGCCCTGGGAGGTGCCGGGGCTGTRTTGCCCTGCGCCTCAGCAGCACGAGCATCCTCCCCCTGCACCAGCACCGCAGCCCGTCCTCCCCCTGCACGGTGGGCACGGGGGCCTGCGGGCAGCAAATCGCTGATTACAGGCACGGTATGAAAAAAACCTGGAGTTTTAATTGTGGGTGTTTTGTTAGTGATCCCATAAGCTTCACTGAGGCTTATGGCCACGTGTTCTCTGCAGGACTGTGAGGCTCCAGCTGGACCGGACACTGGAGAAGACATCTGGGAGACTGGGGAGCAGCTGAGCAAGCTGCCCTTGTGTCAGAAACAAAGCACTCCACCTCTTTAAAAGAAGGCTTTCGGTGAAAGCTATCATAGTTTTTTCAATGGAAATATTTCAAGGTATCCCTTTATAGGGATGAGCAGAAATAAAAAAAAATACTGATTACCAAGGTTATGTATTGCCTTTTCCTATAATTATCACTTCAGTTAAATATCAACTCTTAGGACAAGATGCTCATATTCTCCCCAAAAGCTAACAGTAGTAAGAGAATAATTAAGAGAAATAGTAAGAGATTGGTTTATAAACTGTAGCAGTTTTCCTGTGTCTTTTTGAAATCTTATATTTAACTTTCTGCAAATAAAACTTAATTGTCTTCTATAAATTTCTGACCATCTCCATGTATAGCTGATCTTTCCCAGAAGGCTTCTGAGACAGTGACTTAAACGTTTGTAAACAAACTTTGTTTTCTAAAGACCACTGAAGAGATACTGTCAGCTCTGTCATTTTGTCCAGCTTAATACTGCAATCTCTTTAAAAGCTGTCATTGTGTCTGCCGCCTGTTAAGTAAGAGTGATATTTTTTAATAGTGAGAAGAACGTTTACTTATGTTTGAATGTCATCTAAGATTAAAAACTTTATTCAATTACCTTCTGAATTGTACCTCAGTATGATCTGATGATATGCATGTAGTAATGCAAACTGATTTGATTTTCTCTGACTGAGATATTTATCACAGGAGGTGAAAAACCAAAATATTCTTCAGCAGTAAATTAATATTCTTCCTCCTCTCATAAAAGATCAAATGCTTGTGGTATTCGTATATTTTAAGCTTGTTAAGATTCAAATTGTGGATGGTCTTGTAAAGTTTTCTATTGCCCTTTGTGAGGAGTAGCTGTTTATTCATTATTTCTGTAATGAAAAGTGAGCTCTGGCTCATCAACATTGATTTCCATTTCACAATGTCTGAACCTCTGGTTTCAGGGAGGGCAGAACCATGAGTCAGTGCATAGCTGAGCCTCTTTAAAACAGTTAAACCACAAATTACATCAGGACTGGACCTTCTTCTGTTTCCTGTTGGGAAGCCAACTTCTAATTTTAAGTGCTGTTGCTCTTTGCAGGTGCTTTCCAGGCTGGTTGAGCACCTTCCCACCCTACTCCCAGCCTCTTCCCTGCCTTCTTCATCGTACCCAGCGGCTGCAAGACACGCCACAGAGAGTGCAATTAAACCAAATTATCTTTAGCATCCTTGAGTAAGCGATGCCCTGGAAAGCCTGGTTTGGCCATAATGTTCACATCTTGTCTGTATTGTTCCCCTCTGGTCCGTGCAGCGATGGATGGACATATTAAAACACAAAGACGTGTATTTCAGGATGATAGGAGACCCAGCTAAGGCTGCTTGGTGCAGGACTCATCTCTTCTGATCGCTTGCATGCTGCTGGCTGTTCCTGCAAATAGCTGCTGAACCTGAGATTGGGATGCTTTTGATTAGAGCATGCTGGGTTGGAGACAGAATGTGCCTGCCTGATGTTTCCAAAATAGGAAACCTTCCCAGTACTGCCACATTATGACCTTGAGATAGGAAAATTATTCATTGGCTTTCTCAGGAATTTTCATATTGTTTTTCCTCTACAGCACTTGAGTCACTTCCATTTAATAACCTTACTTGGGGTGGGTTCGGGGGGAAGTTTGTGCAATGTAACGCAGCCTGATTTGAATTTTTTAGCAGTTTAGTACCACTTGGTGTATGCAGCCTTTCCTGATTTTATTTCTTTAATAGCCATTCAGACACTTTCATGCCACTGAAGTATCTGCCACTTTGCTAATATAGGGAAAATTGTGCCTTCTGGGCACCGGCTTGCGATCGTGGAGTTGAAGAGCCACTGTGCCTGGGGAAAACTCAGGGTGGGAGCGTGCTCCTGCAAGGAAAGGAGAGGATGCCTTGGTGGAAATGTCTCCCAAGCGGCAACACAGCCAGCTATGGTCCGGACCAATGTCATTCCTGTTTGGTATTGGACTTGCCCAGCACGGCCCAGGGAAGTTGTGCGTTGGGCTTTTCCACAGTAGATTGATGTTGGGTTTGACTGATGCCAGGACAGTATTGATTAATAGCCATAAATAAACACTAAATTTCCCCATCTGATGGCAGGAGAATGGTCCTAGTCCTTTCCTTTGCCAATAGGTGTCTTTTTCTAAACTACATTCATAGCAGTTTTTAAGAGGTTCCCTCTCAGTTATGAAGAACAGCCTTAAACACTGCAAAACATCACCGAAGTGAGTCCAGCTGTGGTGGGGGCTGATGCTGGTCCTCGTGGGGCAGATGGTTTGTCACATGCTTGATGTCCATCTTCGGTGCCCCAGCAGTATCCATAGCTCAAACCTGGGGACAGAGTATCTGGATCTCCTCTTTGTCAGCGTGAAGCAAACTTCACATCTTGTCATGCGCAGTGATGCGACTGAACTTGCAGAGAAGGGACAGAGGATGGACTGAAACCATGTGAAGAAACAAAGCTGTTCTGCAGCTGTGGAGAGAACTGCAGGCTTGAGGAGCATCAGAAACTGGGTGTTTTATGACATAAAATTTCTACAGAACTTTTCTAAAACTAAGGATGTTTACACCACTGTCCTTGTCTACTTCAAAGGACAATAAATTGTTATATTCCCTGAAAAAAGCTCATTCTGCATGTAGGTTTATTAAGTACCTGAGATGTGAGAAGTGAATTTCATCAACCATAGAAACCCAGCAGCGGCTTTAATTTTTTGAGGTTAGTCTAAGATAAAGATTGGGGGACAAGAACATAATATGGAGAAAATTTGTTGGCAATCAGTCTGTGCCAGGTGGGATACAGCTATCAGCTGGTCAATGCTGGGCTGGGACTTGTGCGTGTCACCAGGAAGGATCTGTTGGCTGTTTTCAGCCAAACATAAGCTGAGGGGGTTTTTGGTTGGTGGTTTTTGGGTTTTTTTAGAACAGTATTACTGACCTCAAGGTGGTGGTTTCATAGCCATGGCTGGAAAGGACATTATGCGTGTCTGAGTGATGGGTGGCATTCAAACTTCCCAAAATCTGAGCGATGAAACGGTGCGTACATCCTTAATGGGCACCTCGCTGCTCTCTTCTGTAACATTATGCAAAGGTTTTGGGTAACTTCTAGCAGAAATTCCTGACTTGGTATATTTGAGGACTGAATTTCTCTTTTTCATGGCTACCTCTTATTTGGTGTCTTGTGTCTACTCTGAGATGGGCTAATGTCCTCCCTTCCCAACTGATGAGCTCTCATGTCAGACCACAGATGCTTATTAATGCCTAAATGTATGACTGTGAATTTAGTGATTTTTTTTTTTTTTGTCCTACTTTATTAATCCAGTCTTGGAGGTCGCTCTGTGGCCCCTGTGCAGTAAAGCCCAGCCTTGTTGGAGCTGGTCTCTCCCACCCAGGTTGCCATCAGAGTTCGCAGTTGTCCTGCCTGAGCCAGCACTGACACTGAAAGTGCCAGACAAGGTTGTCCTCGAGCTCAGTCCAGGAGAGGAGCCGAGCCTCCTCCGGGACCAACATCCCCTCCGTGTGTATCTGGTCACCTCCTTGGTGAGTTCCTCACTTGCTACTAATTCTTGTAGCACCCTCTCTTTTTTTTTAGTTCCACCTAACAATTTCCCATGCAGTTTTATTACCAAGTTCCTTACAGATGTCCAAATAGATTAGACCTACCACATTTCCCCTGTTGAAAACCAGTTATCTTTTTAAAGAAAGATATTGAATTCAGTCTGSCATGAGCTTCCCTTTGTAAACCCATGCTACATTTTATACCCCTTTCCATTAACCGCTGTATCTTTTAATTATTGTTCCCTTCATAACTTGTTCAGGAAATCTTGCACACTATTGCAGTCAGATTAATGGGCTTCTCTTAAACACAGTTTTACATTTGCTGTTCCCTAGCACACACTGCCATTTATGCCTTGATAGATTTATTTTTTTTAATTATCATTATCCTCAGGAATTACCCGGTCCCCCTAACTTGAGTGTGTTAAGCTCTGGGTTTTACTTCCACTTCAGATGAGGGTGATTTCCATTTCTATTAACTCATTCGTATTAGTCATCTCATTTGGGTCCCAGAGCTCAAAATCCACCTTTTTGAGTACAAATTGAAGTTAAGTGTTCATTTAGTTTTGGGACCATACCAAGTTATATTTATTTTTATTCCATTCCCACTGTGCAAGAGCCCCCCCATGGTGGATGCTGTATTGAAAAGACCTCAGTCTGAGATGGTGGCCCGCGGAGATTGTGCAGAGAGGAGTACAAGAGAAGCAGGTCATGCAGTGACTCTTCCCTGGTATAATCTTCCAGTCTTTAGTGATCTGCTTTGAACCTGCCTGCTGCCACAGTGAGCCCTCTGCCTTTTTTGCTGTCTGCTTTATATGCCCAACAGCATCTCGATGCTTGCTCTAGTTCGTTTGGGCAGCAGCGTTTCTATGACCCTAGGGCTTGCTTCGGATCCTGCCGAAGCCGTCTAGATCCTCAAGGCTCTTGCTCAGCATCTTTGTATTATCGCGCACATTCCTTGGTTGTTTCTCACCGGCCACGTTCAATTCCCTCGACGAGCTGAACTTTCGTTAACTCCATCACCGCCTTGAACGCGCTTCTTGCAATATCCCTGGGGTTTTTCTTCACTTCCCCTCCCTGTGCTCAGAGACCTTAGCCCTGCTTTGAGTGGGGAAAAGCAACGTGCCGGGAATCCACCTGCCCCTTGAAAAGTGATGTCTGAGATGCAGAAAATTCCCAGATCTGCTGTGACATTAGTATTGCTTTACATCTTGCATTTATTTTCTCCCTTGTATTTTGATGTCTTGTCTTATTGGCACTTCAAAGGTCTGCAAGCAGCACACTCCACCCATTTCCACTGATTAGACCGAATGGATAGGTGACATGATGTAGTAAAATACATTCTTTCTTCTGATGCATAGTTCTCAACAGCTTACTTAGGCCCCCAAACACCGTGTGCTTTCACGCTCCTTCCTATAAACCATTACTTGAATGATGAAGCAGGAGATGCCAGATGGGAGCGATAAGTTCAGAAGAGTAAGAGGATGGAAGCGTCCCTGAGGAAGGCTGGTAAATGGGACGTGCTTGGGGAGGGGGAAGAGGGAGGGATGGGGAAAGGGAGGGGAAAACAGGTTCCTCCTGCCAGGACTTTCTGTAGGTTGCTGTCATGGGAGGTAAAGAAGTAGTTTAGAGAAACCCACTGGAGTATTGAGAGCAGGACATTTTCTGATTAACCAGAGTTTCCCAGTCCCCAAGCTTGGCCAGAAAACAAGTTTCTGTTAAAAGAGGCGCTGGCGCTGTGCCTCAGAGCTGAGCAAGAAATGCCTTTGGGGTTTCACCAGGGAGAAGAAGAGGAAGAAAAACACCATCCTTCCTGATCTGATATTCAGTGCAGCTTGTTCCCTGTTCCTTAACACTGCCTTAACACGCTCTGGGAGACGCTGTTCCCTCCACGCTGCTGTTATTTGCTTTATAGTTATCATTTATTTCTATATATGCTATCTAAACTGCTCCTGCCCTGGGCACAAGTACAAGATACATTTTAGAAAGGGAGGAGGATAATCTGGCATTTCTGAGCAGGGAATGGCCTTGAGGCGAGAGCGGAGGTTTGCCAGGTCAGGCCAGCMGCAGGGAGTGGGATGGATCCAGAGGCAGGAGCTGAGCCCTGGGACTACAGCCCACCTCCCGCACTCGCCCTTTTCTGCGGACCAGGGGGAAACCTGGCCCTGATGGATATGCAAAGACCTTCACGAYATCTCCTCGCGGTGACCGCTTTCTGCCGGGGTTTGCTCCTGYGTATATTGACTCACAGCTCTTACTCCTCATCAGGCGTGAGCCTTTGCGGGCTGCCTTCCCGGGGCCGGGCTGAGGTTTGGCAGCAAGGGGCAGGGAGGCTCCGGGGCCCAGCTGTGGGGACACAACGACGCAACCTCTAACGATGCAATTATTGACCAAGGTGCTGGGCTTTGCAATAACTCTTCAGAGGCCTGGCTCCAGCTGAGAAAGAGGCCAAAATCTCCCATCAGATGCATGTGAACCATCTGGGAAAGAAAGGGCTGGGGCTGAGCCTGGGGAGAATTTAGCTTTTTTTTTTTTTTTTTTTTTTTTTTTTCTCTTCCTTCCCTTAAAGAAACTCCTTGAAAATCTACAGTGAAGGCTTGCTCTGGATTTCCTCCAGGTAAGACCTTTTTTTTGTGTGAAGAAAAGCTTTGCTGTTGCTCTTTGGGTGGTTTTAGTGGATGTTCCTCAAGCCCAGTCTAGACACATGATTGTGTTTACTAGAAAAACCCATTTTTCTCAACAGCACTTTAAAAAATGGTCTTGGCTAATGTAGTTTGCTGCTCACTGTGGCAAAGAGGGTAGCGTTATTTAAAGAAGACAAAAATTTCTATTTTGTATAAGGCTGAAATCTGCTGGGGAAGAAATGTGTTTGTAATTCTTTTTTTTTCTTCTTTTTTTTTCCTTCGCATGGGAAAACATGAGAATGCAGCTTGAAAGAGGCCAAAGTCTCATTGTGCTTACAGTCTTTTTCTGTGATCAAAAGCAAGTTCTTTCAGCTCCTTATCTGCCTTATATCTAAGCCCAATTTGCATTGATGTGGCTGTGCAGGGCCCCAAAATATGTTTTTATTGGTATTTGCAAATAATTAATTGTGGGGTTTGTTGATGTTATTGCATATGTTAAAATCTTTTAGGTTAAGGGAGCGCATCGAGTTTCACAGCAGTGTTAATTAGGAGAAGAGGAAAGGAAATTGCAACAAGTAGAAAATGGTGCTAGCAGCCTTCTGGGGGTGGATCTGTTCTCAGTGACAGCAGCACGCGTGGGGCACTGGGAGGGTTGAAGAGCCAAAATAACCAGGACAATAGATCCTTCTGTGCTCAATAGAATAATAGTAAAATATATGACTGCAAAACAGTAGCTTCAAACTGCTTGTAATAATTTGTTAACAGTTGGTCTGCACGTGAAGGGTTTTCCTATTATAGCTGGGGGGGTTATGATGAAGGGACACTTTTTTATTTATAAAAAAAAAAAAAGCGGCCCTCGTCTAGCTCGGAATTTTTTTTGTACACCAAAAAAAAAAAAAATATCTCTGCTTGCTGGATCTGCTGACTTGAGGATGCTGGGGAAGTTGTACACAAGGAAGGTGGATATACAAATTGCCTTGATGAGATTGCTTGGACAGAGTAACATAGAAACAAGTCCCTGAGCAAAATATTACTTAAAAACATGTAAACGAAAACTGCAGAGGGTTGAAAACTGAATGCAACCCTGTGATGTTAGCACTAGGCTGGAATAACTCTGTGGCTTGTAATGCTTCCTGAGCACTCCCCTCYGGACCTAGCTGCCTGGAAACACTGCTATCTTTTTACTGCTGTAGGTGCAAAGGTAATTCATCGGTGTGTTTTTCTTTCTTTCTTTTTTTCTTAAACATCGCTAACCCTGCAAATTAAAAAGGGACCCATGAGTAATTAGGCTTTTCTTTTTCCTTTGTAAGTGAATAAGTGATGGTGACAGCTGAAAAATGCACGTGTTTTTTCTATCTGAATCTACAGACCTTGAAGGTCCCCGAGTGCAGGAGAAAATGTTCTGAGATACAGATTTTCTTGGATTCCCCACAGAGTATTTTTCTCTGGCTTTTCAATTGTCTCTGTCTACACAGGTTATAAATCTAGTTCAGTAGAAGCAAGACRATTTTTAATGGAATTTTTTGTTAAAACTAATTAAACATCTGCCTCCCTCATCACCACAAACGGACAGAAGATTAACTACAAAATAATGGCCAACTTGGAATTTGAACAAGGAGGTTTGGAAGACTTAATAACTTGCATTCACCTTCTGCTTTATCAGTTACTGTGTTTTCTGGCTGTTACAGGAAATTACTGGCAACTTAGGTTTCCTTGGTCACTTGTAAATGGCCTGTAGATTAGACCGTACATTGGCAAACATTCAAGGAATGGAAACTAATTGATTAAGACYGCCACCTCCAAGAGTGATTTTTATTCCCTTAATCATGTCTTCATCATCTGCAGTTTGCAGACGAGTCTTGACTTCACGCATCATGGTTCTGTCAAAAATCGCACTGTCTGTTATGGAAATGTTGGGAGGTGCTTGACAAATTTGGATCAGACACCTTTATTTACTCTGACATTTTGTTGTAGGCAAGACCTGATTAGGTTTTGAGAACGATCACCRTTCCTGTGGATGATGTCTTCCTGCAAGAGATGTTCACAAACCACTCTGCCGCGTTAGGTTCTTAGCATGGACAACGAGAAACTCTTGCATTTCACTCCACCTTCTTGGCTGTTCCTGCTGTTTGCTCCCTAACTCACATTGGCTACTTGTCTTTCATGTTCTTGAGTTGAAACTTGGTGTTGAGTCATCTTCAAAGCAGGCTGAGCTGGAAAATGGGTGGGCTTCTCTGGGAGATGGTCTGGACCTAACGCTGGCTCCGTTCACACACCTCTGCTTTCACACTTCTCATCCCCRTTTGCTCCTTGGGAAGGGGTTGCTGACTGTCCCCTGAGCCCTGAATCTGAACTGATCTACATTTGCTTGTTTTAATTCCYGCCTAGCACCACGCTTGTCCCTTTCTCTGCTTTCAGACATCTGCAGAAGATGCTGTTCCTCTAGACCCTGGCACCTGGGSGTTGTGGTTTGTGGCTGGATGTGAAATGCTGACGGAGTAGTGTCCTCTGGTTTTGTTAATGGTGAAATTTTATATCAATGTGCAGCAGAAAATCAAGCTTCTCTCTTGTTCAGTAGTGCCAGGACACCCGGCTGACGGGAGACCTCTGCTCCCGGGCTGACACAGAGGTGTAGGCAGCCTTGTTTTCCAAAAGATGGCAAAAGAGGGTCAGTCGCATTGCCTCCCACAGTGAGAAGGATAAATAACTGTAAAAACATCCTTCCTGGCAGTGAGGAGAGCTGATGGCCGGGGAGCAGGGATTCCCCAAAACATCTCCCAGAAGGACAGTGCTGTGCACCTGGCCTGGCGGTTGGAAAGGCTGTGAATTAACTGTTGCTTGGTGGCACGTGGGTGAGGGTGTTTCACTTTCCCAGACCCAGATCTCGATTAAAACCAGCTCCCTCTGCTTCAGCTGGCCTGGGCCAAGGGGAGCTGCTCTGCCAGGAGGCTACGAAAACCCTTGTACCAGGTTTTGTCTGCAAGCTGCTAAACTCCCTGCCTGTCCTTGATATGGGCAAGCACCAGCAATCCTCTTTACATCTGCTGAACTGCAGATGAGCTCCGTGGGCTTGGGGGCTCCAAGTTATTGCACGTTTTGGGTTGACCTTCATTTGCTGACCTTYCTCAGAAAGAAGCAGCACATGTCCTCATCTGGTGTCACAGCTTCAAGGGACGGATGGGAGGTCAATGGTTTCCCCACTGGGGAGCCACTGCCCAGATGTAGAGCCCRTGGAGACCCTCCTCCCTCCAAAGCTGGGAGTAGGTGGCTTTTTTCCTTCCCATAGTGCCCTATGGTCCTGGGAGTAGGGAAAAAGTTATTTGAGTTTATTCCTGCTTCCTTCCCTGTCTGCTCACCCTGTCACAATGCTGGGGACAAAGAAGAGGATTTGGCCGTGCCAGTCAGTGCCTGTCACACAAGCAGGACCCCTGTCCTTGCGCTGCCCAACAAGGGAAGGGTAACTCCAGTCACGGAGAAGCACTTGGGCTCTCGTGGATAGTGGGAATGCCTTGGGATCACAGCTAAGTTTCTTCAGTCAGCATTTCTGTTCAGCTTTTATATTGCTTTTAATTGTTCAGCACATTCATTTAGTGTTTTCAGTCCTTTTATTCTGTCCTGGATTCAGTTGTGAAAGTCTTTCAAGTGATTTTGGCAAGAAATCCATGAGTGCATTGGCTCGATATTCTCCCATGTTTAATATTTTGATGTAGCTTTTTTATTTCCTTTTTCTTGTTTCTTTTTCCTCTTTTGGCACCTCAAGCTTCATTTGTTAAAGAAAGAAACCTTCAAAACCAAAGAATATTTCTTGTCTGTAATGACGTGAATAAATGAACATGGGCTCTGTGATTAATGTGCCTTTATACAGTGTATCATTGGAGAAAGGGGGAAAAACGCTTTGTACTTGTTTTTTAGAGTGCGTGCAGGGAGCTGGAGACAGTGTCCAGTACTTTGGGAGAAGGTAACAGAAATAAAAGGATAAGGATGCTCTGAATACAGAAGCAGCTTATTAAAAAAAAAAAATCATCGCTAGGCTTTAAATTTAATGAGCCTGAGGGCTGTGCAGGGCAGAGGCTTTTCCCTCTATTGTTCGACAGAGCTGTCATCTTTCAAACTGAAACTGCGGTTACGAGCCACGAGGGTCGAGATGTAACTCCTGCTGCTTCACCACCAGCATGGTTTGGCCCCAGTGTGCTGGTGGATGGGTACCCGATGGCAATGATGTCCATAGTCATTTCGGTACAGCAGCAAGGCAGTGAATCCATATGGAAATCCCTTTCCCCTCCAGCTGGTACCTCAGTGTCCCCTGGAAGCACTGGGAGGATGCTCTGGGGAGTTGAGTGTCTCCTCCCATGGGAATTTAGCTGCCCCAAGGACTTAGGCTGGCACTTGCCCTCCAAAGGGCTGAGCTCTGTGAGCAAGCAAAACCAAAACAGAAAGTGGCACTTTGACACTAATAGAAACCAATAATGTGGTGCCAAAACAGAGTAGATCCAAACCCTATAAAAACAAAGGCTGGAGCCAAGATCAATGTCTGACATTCAGCTGCTTTTAGCACAGAAATCACATAAGATATTCACTTAGTAGGAGAAAACGAGGTTAAAATGGTTAGCTGAGAATAATTAGGCAATCTCCACTTTTTTTTTTCTTCCCCCCTCCCTGTTTTAAACAAAAGCAAATTCAATTGTCTGGCTGTGCAGCCTCTTTTCCATTGTTTGTGCCTGACCGGTGGCGGGGGATCCAATATCTCTGCTTTGGAGAGTCTCCCCGTGCGTGGGGCAGGCAGGAGGGAGCCTCAGCAGGGGATGGGTGCTCGTGGGGTCCCTGGGCAGGGCTGCCCTTGGCRCAGGAGACCTGGTGGGCAGGAAGGACGAGGGTCCCTTGGGGCTGCAGACCAGGCTGCAGGGAGGCTGGGTGGGCGCAGGGTGAAGCAGCCACGGGGCTGCTTCACCTTTAGGTTCAGCGGTTATATGTCCATAGCGGATATTTAAAGCTGCTGGGGCAGTCGGGGACTGGACCTACTCTTGCACCAAGCTCGCTCTTTGGAGGGGGAGATGGAAGTGTAATTTCTCAGTTGGTTTGTTCCTCTGCTGTATAAATGCCTCCCAYTTTACAGGGTTGGAGCGTGTCTGTACTGCAGAGCTGAGCTAGGTATGAATTATATATGTGGGGGCCAAAACCAGTGCAATTTACTGAGCTCTGGCTGTAGACCATGATCTTGAAACTGGATGGATTTTCCCTTCCTCCCCACCTCCCCCTATTAAATCTAAGCTATTATGACATTTCAAGAGACTTTTAAATAAAGCATGGCGTCGATATATTTTATATCGTACCATTCACTTGTTATCCTGAGGGATGGTGTAGCTTTTGTACTCATTTCCTTGGCATTGTCTGTGATGGATATAACTGCCTTCATCTTAGTGAGGTCTTTGAATCTAGCAAGCCTTGACATCTAATGCAATTTGAATAATCAACASAAGCAGATAATGAAATGCCGGTGTCGAGAGGAAAATTCCCACAGCTTAATGTCCCAGTGCAGAGCAYGGTGAGAATGTACCAACAGTTTTGTAACCTGATAAATTAATAATGGAGCCAACCGAGCCATACACATAAAGTATCTTCTAATATGCCTAGAAATTAACCTTTAAAAGCCAGTGGATTTTGTCTCTTGAAGTCTATGACTTGAGGCTGAGAGGTTTTCTGTAAGATTTAAAGATTTTGGGTTCATCAGGTGGTGTAGAGCTGGATGAAGCTTTGGGCTGGTTTGCCTAGGAAGACTCAAGGTTTGAGTGTGGGTTTTTTGGTTTTACTGGKKTTTTTTSTTGTTGTTTTTAAGGGCTATTTTGCCCAGCGCCAAGTAGTGTGGATCAGGCTGGATCCCTGAGAAACTTCCCATAGCCTTAGCATCCACATCTGTGAGCACTCAGGAAGRCATGTAGCAATATATGGTAAGAGGCACATCTCTGCTTTAATAAAATCCCTTTGTTTTGCCTAACAGCACTTCAGATCACTTCAAGTTGAAGTTTACTTAGTTACCCAGATCCTCAGTTTTCTTTCATTTTTTTTTTTTTTTTCCCAGAAAAACCAAACTCCCAAAAGAGCTGTAAAATAGTTCCAGTCCCTTTGGTGTAGACAGCATTAAAAACCAGCAGTTGGATAAATATTTTAGCATTTTCTGGGGGGGAAATAAACACGGAGAAAACARTAACAAGCAAGGACAGCCTTTCAGCCTCTCTTTTTCTGAGCTCAGAGAAAGCACAGGCCTTTGGTGGAAAGCCAGGCCAAGTCTTGTGCCGGTTGCTTTACCAAAGGTCCCAGCAGTTCCCTTGCTCTGTCTCTATCCTGCTGTGAGCGTGCAACACGTAACAGGATTTGCATTTGCAGTTTGCAGTCACAGAGCCATACACAACTTYATCTGAATATTTTTCTGGGTTTTCCCGATGTTTGAAATCCTGATGCAAACTCACATGTCACTTGTACAAGCAGATGCAGGAYGGGAGGAGAGAAAACTCGTTCTCTAAATTGGCTGGGGGCAGGTGAATGAACTGATTTCATTATGCTTATGTGGGTTTCCTTAGTCCATTTGAGTTTTTAATAGTTTAAATTAATGCATGGCAGCATTAACAAGACTCCAACATTGATTGCTGACCTGTGTGATAACCGCTAATACAGTCTCCAGTTGTTTTTCAGTATTTTCTTTTGCTGTGCTCTTCTATTGGCAACTAATCTCTTTTATGCTCYATATAAAAACATCCTTCTCCAAAATAACATGTTTCTCTTTGGAGGCATTTCAGACACATTTAAGAACAAACTTGCTCCGGTGACTTATTGCAAGCCCAGAGGAGTTCTCTAACGCCACTTCCATACGGCATCTTTTCTCTCTCTTTAGCASCTGTTTTCTCATTTTTTCTACCTGTGAAAGACAGCCTTTTCGAGACAGGGCCGCATGGGAGCTGTCGTTTGTGCTTTGATTAACCCTTCCACCACCGTGGGCAGCTTGTGCCTGCCGTGATGGAATGAAGCGCATCTTTTAAGCTCTCCCACACCCTACGCTGCCTTCTGCAGCCCCCCACCAGCTCCCCTCGCTCATTTTTTTCTACCTGCTCCCGGGCAACTGGGTCACCTCCTCACCCGGTTTAGGTCTGGAGTTGGTCCATCAGATCCAGTGGATCTGGGTTGCTTTGGGCAGCTGAAGACTTGGTGCCAGGCCACCAAGATGTAAAACACTGGCTGTGCATAAGGGGCTTTTAACATTTGCTGTCTCCCGGGCTGTGGGCTGGTACATGCTCCTAAAATATGAGGACGTTTTGTAAACAGTGCTAGATGCTGTGAATATCCCTTCCAGAAAAGCCTGGGAGATTAGGAAGCCTGAAGTCCAGTAAGAACTGTTGATGCCTGTGTTTTTGGAAATGGGGTACAAGGCTCCTAACATCACCCTGTAATTTCCCATTCAGGAGTCCAGGGTTTGCTGGAGAAATAATTGGCTTTGTTAGCAAGTGCTACCAACACCGTTCTCACAGGCAGCCGGRCCCCTCTGGGGAAGAAGGTGAATTTTGGATGCTGGGTGCCTGTGTGCCTCATGGTGTGCCCTACCAGCATGAGGAGAGTGTGAAGGACCASCCGATGGGACCAGGGATGCTGCTGACTGCAGTAAACGTGGGTCTGGGGAAGAGAGCTGTGCTTCTGCTGCTCAGGTTAGCTGAAAATGGGTGAGATTCCAATAAAGACAAGCTTAATTACATTGAGAAAAGCAGTAATAGATAACCTAGTTTTGGCCAGGCTCTGGGCTCCTTTTCAGTCTTTTCTGGAGTCACTGCCTTACGAGAGAAAGGATGGGGGAGAGAAAAACAGATGTCCCAGATACAGCCGGCATTTCTGATAACTTGACTCCTAAAATAATCTTGCTTTCTAAAAATTGATTTTGTTCTTTGTCTTTTACAAAGAACAACACAGAGCGAGTTCTTGCTTCCACAAATCCTCTCTGAAGGAACAGTACTATATAAATCAAACTCTGGTTCAGCAGTTTTKTTTTTTTTTTWAATCTTTAATATTTAATTTAAGCCATCAATTTGGACTGACATGTATTCATTTTGAAAGGGCATAATTTTTTTTTTCTTTAAGAAATGGATATTTTCCCTTTTAATAGAACCTTTATATCATGTTAGGGGAATAGGAAGAAGCTACAATATTCCCCCAAACAGTATTGCACTCATGAAACCTTGTTTTCCCTGCGATGGATTCAGATTAAAATAAGGTCCTTCATGTTTTTCTTCTCCTAAAGCACTGGCACATTAGGAAGATTTACAGTCCACCAGAACAAAAGCAAGGACTTAGGTGTGTGAGGCTGCCTTTGCTGCCTTTTTGCCCACGTCCTAGTGAGCAGCGCTGCCTATGGGCCATTGCACCAGTTGGAGCCAGTGTTGAGCACTGTTGACCAGTTGAGGTCTCTGGGTTGGTGCTTGGAAATGGGGAGGGTACGTGGGCCCTGAGGTCCTGGGACCCCCTGTACCCCATGTCACGTAGCATCCTTCAATGGTTGCATCTGCAACCCCGCAACAACTGTAAGAGGTGCCAAGCTGCATTAGGTATGTCATGTTTCAGAGAGAAAGTTCCCAGAGCCAGAAGAGCTTTTGAGCAAATACTCTATAATTTTTTTTTTTTCTGAAGGTTTTCTTTATATGGAAGAAAACGTGTTTTCAGATCCAGCAGTAGGTATTAAAATGAATGTGTTTCTCTTCCAGGAGTTTGTTCAATGTGCAAATAAAATCTGCTCACATGCACAGAAAATCTGGAAGGTTTCAATTTAAAATTCATTGGGTTTTCTAGAGAAGTGTATGGGTTGTTTTTTTTGTGTGTGTGTAGAAATGTATTGAGAAAGATCTTCATCTGCATAAAGCATCAGAGAGTAAATGCCAATTACGGATTCATAGACTAGCAAAAAATATCTGTTACTCTTGATTTATCCTTGTGATAAGATTTATAAAGAACAGCGATAGCCTCTGTTAAAAAGAATGACTCCAGCTGGTATAAATAAAAACAATAAACATAATGGCAAAAGCGATAATATCAGCCCACAATACGATCTGAACAGTAAGAAGCAACACACAAATTGGTAGTTGATGTCCAGAGGAGAGGACTGCATTTCCTATTCGCACTTGAGGGATATATGAGCTCATTTGGGTCTGCAGGAGAGTTCTCATGCGTGACTCAAAGCAAGGGTAACGAGAATTATGGTGCTGTTGCCCCAGTCATTGAAATACAGTACACACTTAAGTTTCCACTTCTGAATTTGAGTCTTTCATTGCTAGATCGGTTGGCACTTTCCAGTGTGATATGCAAGGACTTAAAATGCATACGTCTCATGAGCCCTCCATCTAATTTCATTGCAGACTGCAACAAAATGTAAAAGCRAAGTCCCACACCAGTTGTGTGTCATCAGATCAGCTCTGCTGTGATAATGTGAAAATACTCAAGAAAATGATGTATTTGCCCTGAGAAAAAACTGCTCGGGGAAGATGCTAAAATATATTGCCTGACGGAGAAAGACCATCCAAACAGCGAGGGTGAATGCGCTGCGCTGAAAGCTTCAGCGTGACAAAATGACTTCTGGGCTGCTGTGCCTCTCCGCAGGGAGGGAGGTCACGGCCGCGACTCGAGCAAGGCACTGCGGAGCTGGGAAAAGCCATTCCTGGCGTTGGTGCTGGTCTCCTCTCTGACCTTGACAGCAATGACTTTTAGGCCTCTTGCAAGGCTACAGCAGGATAATTCAACTGAGAAGGAATGATCGAAGTACTGGTGAGTTGTGACATTGACTTTCTGTGCCTCAGTTTCCCACATGCTGTTAGTATCATGGTACATTAACATGGTATTTTGTGAGTCTCTTAATAATGCTACTGTGTAAGTATGGATAATGATTTTTTGCACGATTTAAAGGCCCGCTCTACCACTAGCATAAGGATTGAGTCCAGCATTATGATCTGTGATCCCCATTAATGTTAAACATCCCATAATTCTGAGTTCTCCTTTTGTATGAACCCTTGTGGCTAAGTCCTGCTGCCTTTGGGTACCCACCTCTGTCAGCAGAGGCACAGGGCAGCAATCAGCAGCTTGGTCCTGCAGCGATGGAGGGGACCTGCGTGACTGTGCAGATGTTAACAGGTCTCTTGGTAACCTTGATAGAGCAGGACGTAGGCAGAGGAGGAGGTGGCTCTCTTGGTCCATTGGTCCCCTCTGGGGACCCCAGCAAGAGGCAGCACCGGGCTGTGTGTCCCCACCGTGGTCCCACAGCAAGGCTGTGGGCAGCATAACCGATCCACCAAGCCCTGCTGAGCTCTGCAGGGTACGCCTGGTGAGAGGGCTGGGACCTTTACCTGGTGGTGTCAACCTTGTTACTGTGATTCTTGTCCTCCTCGCCTCCTCCTTTCATGTGGCATCTAGACTTCCAGTCTTTCTGAGASCTGAAACAAGGGAGAAATGCATTGCCCACTTACAAGGGCTGAAGCTTTGATSGCGGTAAAGCAGCCCAGCTGCAGGCTCTGCCAAGGAGATGCTGCATTCCCCCTGCCATCGGCTTTGCTTCTCCATCAGCCTGAACAACAAACAGGCACCTGGTGACTGGTCTGGCTAGAAATCAGCTGTATCTCCCAGTCTGCAGCACGTGCGGTTTTGGTTGTATCTGTGTCACTTCTCTGCACGGCCACACAGATGCCAGCGTACAGGGCAGGATGCTCCATGGTCCTCCTGGCCACCGGCCCATGACCAGGAAACCACAGCCTTGGTGAAAACCTCACCATTTAAAAAAAGGAAGTACGAAACTCTTGGAAACTTTGCAGATGGTATGGGTTGAATGGAGGCTTGGAGACCTCCATGATATCAGAGGTACCAATTAGCAGGTCTTGTGTCTGCTTGGCTTTAAAGCCTAGACCTGGAAGGAGCGTGCTGTCATSCCACCCAAACGTGCCACACAAACCTGCTCAGTAACTGAGTAAGGTTGGGGCGAGAGAGGGGAAGTTTATTCTCCCTGTCTATGTGGCTATTCCAAAAATTTACTTCTCTGAAGATTTTTTTTTAGTCTAAATTTATTCTTCATCAATTTACATCTATTAGTTCTCGTGCCAACATTCTTCCTCAGCTTAAATAGCTCTTCTCTCTCCCTTGTGTTTACCCCCTTGATGTATTTATAGAAAATCATCACAGCCCCTCTCAGGCTTCATTTTGCAAGGTTAAATGAAGCAGCTTGTACAGTCTCCTCTCACAACACCAGCTCATCCCAGTTACTTCTTGCCCTGAATTGGACATTGCCGAGCACAGGAGACCATGTGGGGCAGGGTATTYCCAGCGAGGTTGGGCTCGTCCTTCCCAATGATGCTCATCCCGGTCTGTGCCCTGTAAACGTGTCAACGCCCCTCCGCAGTACCTGTGTGCAGAGCTACCCATCATGTTACCTTTGCTTTTCTATGGCCACATTGAGTTAGACCCATCCCTTTGCCTCYCTTTCTGTGCAATATTCAGGTTTTGTCTAACAATGCTTCCCAGCTTTCTGTCTAATGCCACTGAAGGCATTAGTGCCTTTCTGCTCTGTCCRCGGGGTAATTAATGAAAATAGTAACCAAAATGGGTCCTAGTCCTGGAGGAATTCCTCTAGTAACCTCCACCCAGCCTGCTCATCCTCCTTTTGAAACAKTATGTCAGCATCTCTCCTACAGGGTGGGTGGGGAACTAGCTAGCAGTCGTGAATTAATCCAAATAATTTCCAATAAACTTAATTTTCCATGTCAGCTGTTTTGCTGAAGTCCAGATAGGTTATATGTGCTGCTTTAAAAAATGAGGATTTTTATCAGAGAAAGATAATGGTGTAGCTGGGTGTGATTTATCTTGGTGCATTTTCTCCTGCCACCGTTTGCTTCCMGAGCCCTTTCCTTCAACATGTATTAAAAAGCCTCGCTTGCTTGTGAAATCAGACTAAAGAGCCCGTAGTTGTCCAGATTGCTTGTCTATGCTTCCAAAAAAAAATTGGAATATCATATTTTCTTACTCTATCTGATTGCACAGATTTATTAAATAAATCCTTGCCTTGTAGYTATCTTACATCCAGATTTCCAAACCGGTGCAGGGAGGGCGCCGGTTCTTTCTTTGATGAAATCTATTGAAAAAAGACCAACAAATGAATCCCATTCACCATGCCTTTAATAACAAATGCAGGCAAATAAAACATTCTTGGGGGCCTTCATTTTTCAAGCTCTGTATAGATAGCGTGGCTTCAGCCTGCAGTACTGTCTCTCAGGGCATTTAACCACCCTGCTACCTGCAAAAACCAGTAGTTCAGATATTATACAAAGCATTTGGCAAAGAACAGCTGCAGAAAGGTTTGCAATGAGCTCTGTTATCACAAAGAGGTTTGTCATTAAAGTGGCATATCCTGTACGGATGCTCCAACTTCTATCATTCTCCAAAAACTGCAAGCTAACATGGTATTAACTGAACTAGTATGATAGATGGCTGTGTTATAATTGAATTAGTTGGGAAGCATTGACCTTTTTGATGTATAATGTCTCTGAATGTGAACAACAAATACAAACTAATGCTTTTATGAGTTTGCTGGGTGAGTTTAGCCATCAATTGACTCCTGATAAATAAGACGTTGTATGCTCCAGTCAATGGAAAACATGTTTGCAGCTCCTGCGCTTGTATTTCTGTACTCTGTGAAATCAGCTCTGCAGGCACACATTACTCAGGTGTGGCTTTTACATTATGAGMTGGACCCAAATGTGAATTCAAGTCCTCAGAGGACCTTATACTTGCTGGATAATGATGAGCCCAGCAGCTAGTGCTTGGTGTTAATTGTTTGCTCCCTTACTGCGTGGCCAGATTAGCTGACAACGACCTGATGAGATTTCTGCTGTTTCTGCAGCACCTCTCCTCGTCAAAATAGTTGTAGATCAATAGCTGTTACCTCCACAAGCCATACCGAAAGTGAAGTTAGACGGGAAATGCAATTAGAACAGAGGAAGCTATTTGCAAAGAATTCATGTTGTTTGTTCTTGTTGTGTTTCTACACCTTGGTCCTTCCAGCTCTAGAGCAGAAAATGAAATTTTGCTGTTTATCTTTTATTCAGTTTGGGTTTGACAGAAAAATCACTATTGCTCTAACCTGGGACGTTTTATTAGTGTTTATCTGACCATGATAAATTCACATATTGCTACTTGCCACTGGAGCCAAAATAAATGATCTCCAGGTGGATAGGGTGCTTGGGGAACTGATGGGTGTCTGATCTGCCTCTTCAAATCCAGCCTAGGTCAGGAAAGCTTGTCCTGAMAAACATCTGTTTACTGTCTCATGTGCAATGAGCTGATGGGTCTCAGCCTATGTAATGACACCTCCAAAACGGCATGTCCTTGGAGCAGGAAGATTTCCCACTACCCCTCGTGCCTAGTTGCAAGCGTAGCTAATTCCTGGTGGCTTGGGTTTTCTCCACCTCGCTCCCCCTTTCATGCACAGTTTGCAGGTACGTTCTTGCACAGAAGAATCGCCAAACCCTCTCCAGATCTGAGACTCACCCACAGTCTAACTAAGAGCCCGCAGCTACAGCATCTTCTTGTAGTTACTATTGATTTAGGTAAAAGCATAAAYGTTGCATTCTTCCAGTTTGTGTGTTTGTCTCTCGCCTCAGGCTCGCTCTTTTCCTCTGTGGGATCAATTACCTTCTTATCCTTCGATGCAGAGTCTGGCGTGCCCTGCTGGAGCACGGAAGCAGGGGCRCTGCCATAAGAGTTTGGATCAAAAGGAGCCCTCCAATGCAAGACCTTGTCACTGGGAGCAGACATTTTAGGGAGCACTGCAGAAATGCATTGTCATGGCTTAATTTTCATCTAAGAAAAAAACCCATCATAGTGCCTCCAAAGTGAAGTCAGAGTAAGCCATGAAAGAGCAAAACCAGACCAACCAGTTACCAGCAGAAATTAAACTTATCTTGTCACTGCTTTTGTACATCTCTGCTCCCCTCTCTATCTTTGGACGCCTCCCAAAACTCATCTATGCTTCTGATGCTTATCACTCCAAGTCTAGATAGTATCATTGTCTATAAGAGGCTTTAAAAATCCTTTTTAGCTCTTGACTTTTGGTAGTGCTTGGTCGYGATGAAGTTCACAGTACCGATGCTGAAAGAATATAGGTCTCCCATACTACCTTTTCTGGCTCTCTGCAATGAAGATATTTTAAAATTTTGTCTTGAATATTCAGGGGCAAGTTCTGGGTGAGCTATATGCAAATGTGCAATGGTGGCAATGGGAGAAACCATCTCAAACAACTTCTCAAGGGCAGCTCAGAGGGGTGAGAGGGGAGAGCAGCATGAGCCCTGTTCCCTCCCTACGCAGAGAGGTGGGAGGCAGTAGCTGCATCTCCGTCCTTCCCAGYTTCAGCTGGGAGCTGAAAACTCAGGGTGCACGGCAGCATTGCCTGTGAGGTGTAGCCTTTTGCTCCACAGAGCATGTACAGCCCTGACCTTGACACTTATTGCCCAGAAGTTGGCATCAGGAGTCACGCTTGACTGGTTCTTGGTATCTTCTTGCTCTGAGCAATCCTGCTCAGCTCCGGCCCAGCTGCGAATAGGTGCAGCTTCTCGGCACGAGGTACGTGCTGCTGTGCTGTGCCTTCCCTGGGATGCTGCTCCCTGGACTTCTCTCTGTATCTCCTGGCGAGACTTTCCTGAGACCGCCTGGATTTGATGCGCACAAGCAGGTCAGATACAACACATCTTGTGGGTCTTCCCTGGTACAGAGCAGAAGAGCAATCCCTTTAAGTATTATCTCTTTCCCATGTGCTAAACAAATTGTGTCAAAACTGCCATGTAAAATGTGGTTCTACATGGTCCCCATTGATAAAGCAATTATGGAAGAGCTAGGCTGCAACGTGCGGATAATCCCCCAGACATCACAGGGAAAGTGTAAGGACTTAGAATAACTCACCCAGGGAGCGAACCTTGCAAACCTAATTAAATTCAATAGAGATATAGAAGGAAGAGAGATTCTTTTTCTCTAAGACCTGCCCATAGTCAATGGGAGAAAAGATTAAATGCTAGAAGGGTTTCAATCTATTTGTTGTGGTTAAAGAGCCTTGTACAGGATGTGTCAGAAGCAGTTCACTGTCTTCATAATGTAATTTAAGTTATTGTGATCCATATGGGTCATCTGTCTTTCATCTGCTATTTTTCCCAGTATGGGGAAGCATGACTTTTTCTGGCTAATAAAGACATCTTGTTATGATGCATCTTATTATATCATGCAACACCTCATGTGAATGATCCRGTGACCCATAACAGGGCCGTGACACAGGGGAAAGGAATACAAGAGAATGGGAATACGTGAAGACACTGTTCCCTTATTCTCTAATGGCAGTCGGATGGTGTCACACCCCYGACTCCGGCCTTACCAGCTACTGGAGAAATCCGAGGGATGCTGAGATCGATAGGCTTTTTGCTGACAATTTCAAATGAAGTGAGTGATTTAACCCCAGCCAAGCCCRAAGACAAAACCTGATGTGTGCTGCTGCCTGGATCTTTGGATTGSAGCCAGCGAATTTTGCATTAGGTTGAGGTACAAGGTGGCCTGAAAGAAGCCAGCAAGAAATGACTTATCCATAGAGATGTTCTGACCTACTCTCCACTTTTGGAGCACAAAAACATACAACCCTTCAAAGAATTTTAAGGCAGAGAAACTCAGCTCAGAGGAAAGGATACTAGAAGCAGTGAACAATTTAGAGATTTGGGACAAAACAYGTGAAAGAGCTCCTTTAGTGCTTCCATAAACACCCCCCCCGCAGGCCTGGAATGTGGGAGGTCAGGAGAAGGTCCCCTCCCAGGAAAGCTGACCTTGGCCCCCACACAGCAGTTGCCTTCCCTTTTGACTCTCCACTTTGCATGGGCTCAGCCAGAACATATTGCTTAATTTGTGAAAGCCTTGGTGCATCTGGTTGATACGTGATCCTTATTCCCATGGTGAAGATCCAGGAAATGGATATAAATAAAAGCAGGGCCATTGAAGCCCAAGGTTAAGTGGAGGTGCATTCCTGCCCACCGTCAGAGATGAACAAGCTGCGCCTAGGACTGCTCCCACAATGAGATACTGTTTCCTGGAGCAAAGCTGACARAGGAGTTGGGAAACTAGAGCTTAGAACAAGCAAGAAAGCAACATTGAGAGAGCAAAAGGCAAAAAGGTGCAACTTTTGGTCTGCTGGAAAAAGAGTCAGAATTAAACCTCTCTATCACAGCGATGGTTGCTTTCCTTGGGCCCACCTGGCAGAAATGAGAACTTGTCCTTCCACTCAACAATGATTTGCAAAGACTCTTCATTTTCCAGACTGCAAGGCTGAAATTAGGATGAATAGCTCCATCCTGTAGGACAGTTCCAGGCATTTCTCTGCAAGGCACACCGTGTTGATGCTGGGGGGGATGCAAACCTGAGACGATGCTGAGCGTGGACGGGGGCTTCAGATGTTGGTGCTCCCCAGCTGAGTGTCCAGAAGTGTTCAAAGGCGTGGGGATGTTTTGCAGTAAATATGTTTCACTTTTAAACCCAAAAAGGGATCAAGCACAAGACAAACCACTGAAGGCAATAACAGTTTCTTCATTCCTTGATGTCTTCAGTGGAGACTGCAGGCTTTTCTGGAAGATACTTTTTAATCAAATGCTAACTGCTGARCTAAACACAGCAGTTATTGAGTGAAATGCTATGGCTACGTTATTCTGCAGACTGATGAGCTAATAGTCTCTGCTGGCCTTAAAATCTGGATGGACATTTTCAGGGGATTCTATAAAAAGGCCATCCCAATAAATAATTACTCAGGGCGGTAAAAGCTAAGGCATTTGTGAATTCCTTGGTGACCACAAGAAATCTGAAGACTGTTCAACGTATTACCTAAGTGCCAGTGAGCGCAATCTGATATCCATCGATATGACTGGGAAGTCTCCTCTGGCTTCAGTGGGCATTTGGTCAGGTCACAGTCGTGGAAATGGTGCGAGGGCTAAAGACAGCAGGGAGGCAGGGCTGTGCCACCCTCCATCTCAGAGCATCGCTGGAGGTGAAATATCTTCCTTCAGGTTTTAACTCTCATGGGAAGGTTATTTTGATTTTCCTTTAGAAAACCTTGATGGGCAGGACTTGGGGATGAGCCAGTAACCAAGGGAGAGACAGATTGCATAGAAAAGTCACCTGAACGTGCAAGAAATCAGCACGTACTTTGCACAGCTTGGAAGTACCTTCTCCTCTCTGGAACTCGGTATGGAAGGTAACACCTTCCCAAGAGCTCACACGGAACAAATATGTCTCCAGCCCTGACCTGAGATCCTACACAGCCTGTTGTTGAGCTGTGGTCAAGGAAATCTTGCAAAGTAGACAGGTGGTTACCTGTCACGCTCGCTGCTGCCTTCACCTGTCAGATCAAGAGGAACCAGTGCCTAAACAGCCGGAGCAATGGCTGAGCGTGGATAAACGTGAGCCACACTGACTCCATCTGCGCAGCCTTCTAGCACTCTGCGAGATGCTCGTTCCCTCCTAGGGGCTGCAATCGAAAAGCAGCCCCTGATTATTTTTTTCCCCCACTTTTGACCTAAAATCAGTTGCACCTGTGCTTTTGTGCATGTTCACTCCAGAAAGGGAGCTTGTCTGTGCTACTACCTGAGAAGTGTCTGAATCTTGCCCCTTTTGCTCGTGGTTAACAATGCATCTAAAAAGRCCCAAACTGAAAAGCCCAAGTGAAGGCTCATTTATAAAAATACTGGTTGTGAATATAAATAATCGAATTGTTCTGGATCTGCTTCAGTTGGTTAAACAAGCTTAAATATAAAGTCTCTTCTTTCAGATGGATTAGCCTGTGACCACTTCAATCATCAGTGTTTTTGTACATGGTCTTAAAAGTCCATTTTACAAATGCTCGAACATGCAATATGGGGCGTTTATTTCTCATGGGCATTTGTGCCAGCAAAAGCCAGTTKTTCCCACACCCACTGGAAAGAAATTCAACATAGCAGAGGGAAACTCATTAAAAAATTTAGACCAATATTCACAAAAATATTTTATCTTATCCATCCCACTTCACAGTTACTTTTCTCTTTGTTTTTAAATATATTGGGGGAAAAAAATCACTTCTGCCTAGGACTGCTATCAAGTGTACTGCTTTGAAGAATTTGGCATATCCTCCAGTCAGCACATCTGGTATGGGTGGATGCTATTCAACAGACTGATTTTTTTGGTGGTTGTTATATTTCAAGTGATCCTGTGCCAAAACCCGTTTAGCTGAACAAGAAGTTTGCCCATTATCAATCACTCACTGATAACCACTGCCAACTCAAAGATGCATCTTTCCAGGCATAGCCTGCGTGCACGCTGGCCGCAGAAGCCAACCTCAGCAATATTGACACCCTACTGAGATTTCCGAGGAAGAGCAAATACGGAGTGCTTGATAAAAATAGCAATCTGTAGGCTACATATTGCTAAGTGCTATTTAATGATGCAGAAACRTTTGGTATTTGTCTTTAACCTAGGAGGGAATCCAGTGGTTCACCCAGTGACAGAGAGGAGAAGAAAGCAGCGCCCTGGGTTGTCCGGCCGCTCCYCCCCGAGGTTGCCTTGCTCTCCCAAATCCCCGTTAAACACTTCAGGGAGCACAACAGGCTCAGAGAGTCTTGTCTAACTGGAGTGTAACTACTTGTACTCCAAGCATAGGGCTATGCTTTGGGATTTAGATTTTCTCTTTCTCTTAAAAGCAAACCCAGAAGAGACTAAGGACTTGCTATTGGCACACTGGCAAATGTAAACCAGTCTCTGTACTATAAGCTATATTGGTGAAGAAACGTCTGTGCTGAAGAAGGTGCTAGGTATGGTCCTGTCCCAGTTAAAATGAAATTTGTTTTCTTTTAYCTCTCAGTAAAAGAGATTCAGCAGGAAATKATTTGRGGGTTCCTGAGAGCAGSTAAAACACCAAGTTGGTTGAAGGGKTTTTGGTATGTTGAGCTTTTGTTTTTCTACTGGCACAAATTTGCCCAGAGGTTGCAATAAGGAAGGTGAAGAAAAGGCTTGCTGCATAAAGGCTTCTCAGTGCTTTAAAATGAGCCCTTGGCCAGTCTCTTTGTTGTCAATGGGACAAGCCTTTGGTTTAAGTTGATCACTCGTATAAGTCTTTGCAAGGTAGGGCACATAACAGCTGTGCGGTGCTACAGCCACATTGCATGAGAYAAGGCAAAGCGAGAGCCCTGAGCTCAGGCTTGCTGCAGTTTACAACGGTTCGCTGGATGCACGTTGCTCTAGAGGGGTTGCAACTGAAAGAAAATTTTGCAAGAGAGTGTGGACAAGGCACGAGTGGAAAAAAACTGCCTCCCCATAGGGAGTTATCAACATGGAGAGGGAGCCAGAAAGTTTCAGAAAAATAGCTAGCGAGTGTTGCAGTGAATGAAGTCAGATTTTCTTTCCTAGACCTTACCCTCAACATGAGCTTCTCCTTCAGCATCCATCAGCTTCAGTGTTTCCAGCCCTGTGCACAAACAAAAAGCACCGTTGCTGCTGTGAGAGAGAACAAGACAGTGGCAACGTGTTCATTTTTGTGTAGCTGGGATTAGCATCATGTAACAATGAGGATCATGCTCTGGCCCTGGCAAGCAAATTGGGCTGAAATATCTTTGTATTAGGGCTATGCTACATGGGAAGAGACTGTGGCCTCTGTGAGGAGCTGGGCACCGTTTCTGCAGCACTGTGATGCCAGACAAGCTGGGAAAGGTGGGTGTGCATAGTCCTGGACACCCCTGGCTTGAGGAGACATCTCCTACACCCGCTTAATTTGGAAGGAGTTGCTGAAGGGGAGGGCAGGGAAGACGGGAGGCCTGGGGGGAAGGTGGAGGCTAGGGGGGAGCCAGACAAGGTAAATGTGCCAGCCACCGAAGAAAAGCGGAGATGAAAGGGAAAAGAAGAGTGGAAAACAAAGCAGAGACGTCAAGGAAAGGTGGGGAAGGGAAACAGGAGATAATGGTGCTAAAATTAGATGGGGAACGGGGGACAGGGAGAGCTGATCTGGTGCTCTCCCCTCAGACAAAATTCCCACTGAAGCTGCTATCAAACCTGGCCTGGGGAGAGGGGAGAATTGGAGTCCAGATGGGAAAGCAAAGGAAGAGGGGGGGTCACTGCAGACCTGCAGCACCCCAAGCTGCTCAGAGAGGTTTCCCCTGGCTCCAAGAGGTGCCAGCCCTGCCGCCCACAGGCACTGTTTCACACACCCCCGCCCCGAGCATCGCCTGCAGCCTGGGACACACCACCCAGTGCCTTTTTGTAAAATCAACATCTTGTGTTTATGAATCTGCACCGTGTTTAACTGTTTCAAACCAATTTTTGCAGGTGATTCCTAATTATATGCTACTAGTCACAGCCCACAAAAAGCTAATGAAACCCTTGCCATCAATTAAATGTAATTTCTGCATGCTGAGGGGGAAGCGAGGCAGGCAAAAGACAAAGTCACCAAACTTTCCTCTGGCTGCAGCCTGGCTTTGGGGCATGACCTTCCCAGCTGCCCTCGATTTGAGAGATTTGGGGGTGAGGGAATGATGCTCTGCAAGAAATATGCTGCATGCAGCAGGGGAGCAAAGGACGTGTGTTGAAGAGCATCCCTTCTGCTGAAGCCTTGAGCTTTTAAGTTGCTGCAAATTCTCACCAGGCTTTTACAGGAGGCAGTTTCATATCACAGCTACAACTCGGGCCAGCGAGCACACCCTAGGACTGCGTGCCAAAGGAGCTCTGGCTGATACACGACCATTTCAGCTGCATGGCCCCTTTTCCTCCCAGTTCAGGATTATGCGGTTGGGGACTTCCTGTCAATCAGGGGATTGTTGATGAGACATCCTCTTTCATAATCACGGAATGCAGTATCAATCTCATTATTATTTTTATTATGCACCTTAATTTCTAGCTGGACCAGCTTTCCCTATGGGAGCCAACTCCAGAAACCTATCAGAACCTGGAGGAAACCAAGTAAGATCAGCTAGACCTGGACTAGCGGTAAGGAATGTTTCCTACTTACTCTCTTGTGTTTGCAACTCTGAAGGGTACAGAGGGCTTTTCTGCCCATTCTGATGACCTGAAGGCATGCTCTGTAGTAAGTGGTATAGGGCTGGTCATCCAGCCCTGTAATTTGCAAGTAAATGGCTGCTTGCATAGCATAAAACAATCTGACAAAAGTGTGGAAAATGGGGCCCAAGGACACTGCCTCTTTCAATGCTGTTAAGTAGTGGTAAGAATAGATGTAGCATAAACACGTTTTTCTTCCATTTGCAAAGATGTATGTTTATCTTCTCCTCTTGTATTAGCTGCTATGTGTGTTAAGTGTCTTTACAGATACTATATATACACTGAATCACATACAATATTCTTCCAAGTCAGTGGAAGGACTTGCACATCAGTGGGTTTCAGACAAAACCCCCTCCTGACCCCTTGTTTCTCCCAGGAAAGCAGAGAGGTCTGTTCTCAAGTTTGTCAGAGTAAGTAAAACACATAGTTTTATGCCAGTTTGTCCATAGTGGTGTAATTGCCATGACATGTTTGTGCATACGACCCTTTTAATTGGTTCATCTAGGAAAGAAAAGCTGATAGTCCACTTCCCAAACAATACTAATGAGATGAAAAGTCAAGCCTTTGACATCTTATTGCTTTATTCACCCAGCAACACCTCCATTAAAAACACAATCCAATATTTTCTGGGCGGCGCGGCAAGCCAACCATCAGCAAGGAAAGAAGCAATGCTCTGACATAAGGTAAGCTCTTGCCTGCCCGGACCGGCAGCAAGTGTGCCTTGGTGCTGTGCGTGCATGGCAGCATAGAATAGAATCATAGAATCATTAAGGTTGGAAAAGACCTTTAAGATCATCGAGTTCAACCATCAACCCAGTACCCATGCCCACTAAACCATGTCCCAAAGTGCCACATCCACACGTTTTTTGAACGCCTCCAGTGATGGTGACTCCACCACTTCCCTGGGCAGCCTGTTCCAATGCCTGACTACCCTTTCAGTGAAGAAATTTTTCCTAATATCCAACCTAAACCTCCCCTGGCGCAACTTGAGGCCATTTCCTCTCGTCCTATCGTTTGTTACTTGGGAGAAGAGACCAACACCCGCCTCTCTACAGCCTCCTTTCAGATAGTTGTAGAGAGCGATAAGGTCTCCCCTCAGCCTCCTCTTCTCCAGGCTAAACAACCCCAGCTCCCTCAGCCGCTCCTCATAAGACCTGTTCTCCAGACCCTTCCCCAGCCTCGTTGCCCTTCTCTGGACACGCTCCAGCACCTCAATGTCCTTCTTGTAGTGAGGGGCCCAAAACTGAACACAGGATTCGAGGTGCGGCCTCACCAGTGCCGAGTACAGGGGCACAATCACCTCCCTACTCCTGCTGGCCACACTATTCCTGACACAGGCCAGGATGCCGTTGGCCTTCTTGGCCACCTGGGCACACTGCCGGCTCATGTTCAGCCGGCTGTCGACCAGCACCCCCAGGTCCTTTTCTGCCAGGCAGCTTTCCAGCCACTCTTCCCCAAGCCTGTAGCGTTGCCTGGGGTTGTTGTGACCCAAGTGCAGGACCCGGCACTTGGTCTTGTTGAACCTCATGCAATTGGCCTCGGCCCATCGATCCAGCCTTTCCAGATCCCTCTGCAGAGCCTTCCTACCCTCAGGCAGATCAACACTGCCACCCAACTTTGTGTCATCTGCARACTTACTGAGGGTGCACTCGATCCCCTCGTCCAGATCATTGATAAAGATGTTAAACAAGAACGGCCCCAAAACTGAGCCCTGGGGAGGCACACCCGAGGTGGGGACTCCCACGCTGTGCAGCCCGCGCAGCACCTTGCGCTCGCCTCCCACACCACCAGACCCCCGTCCCCACAAGGGCCACGACCCGCCTGTCTGAGGTAGGGTACCGCTGGCCTAACGGGAGGTCAGGTACGGCGGGCAGCCGTGCGGCACAAGGCCTGTGCATCAGTGGCCTTTGCACCCCGAGGGCGGTGGGTGTGCAGGGGTGGGCACTGGGGTGCAATGTCCCCAGGTGGGAAGAGGCTCCCTTTCACGCTGGGCATCCCCCTCCCCTGCACGCCTTTGCAAAAGGCTGCGGGCATGCTGTCACCCTCTGCCCCGGGCGGGGGGGAAATAGCGGGGCTGACTGGGGCGGGAGCCGGGCGCTGCTCCCCGCCCCAAGCAGCGCCTGCGGTCGGGGGGTTCCGAGGCTCGGTGCCGCCGGGACCCCGCTCCGAGCCGGGCCCCGCCGCAGCTCGCGAGGCTGCGAAAGCGGCCGAGACTCACACTAATAATAATAATACTAATAACAATAATAATTTCAAAAAAGCCTAAGCGCGGATCCCCCGCCTCCCCGCCGCGCACCGTCCTTGCGGGCTAGCGACCCCCACCCCCCCCCCCCCGGCCGCCCGCTGCCGCAGCGCTTGGGGCCGGCCGGGGCAGCCCCCTCCCGCGGCTGCGGGCGCGGGGGGGCGGCGCAGGGAGGCTCGGCCTGTGCAGCCCCCTCCCTCCTCCCCTCCCTCCCTCCTCCCATGCCAACCTGCTGCCGCCTTTGTCAGCGCAGCCCGGCGCTATGGCATCCTGCCGGGGCTTCAGGCTCGGGCTCTTCCTCCTCCTCCTCCTCCTCCTCCTCCTCGCTGGGAAGCTGCAGCGGCAGAGCCAGCCGTGACGGCCGCGCTCGCCGGGCAAGAGGCAGGCGGAGCCCCCAGGTGAGCCCCAGGTGCGGGGAGGGGGTGCACGGATGTGCGAGGGGGTGGGCTGGCAGAAAGGGGCGMCGAGGACAAGCGCCCTCCGCTCCCYAGCCCCCAGGGRTGCTCTGGGGACCGGGGGTGCCGGGGAGGGGGCTTCAGCACCGGCTCCCCCCGACGCCGGGTTGGGGGCAGGTGSGGTGAGTGCAGGTAAGAGACCCCCACCCCCCAGCCCCTGCGGTCCCCGCCGGGCGCCCCGGGGTACCACCTCTTTGTCAGGCTCCCCGGGAAAGGGGGGGCTCAAAAATCCTGAAACTCCATCTGTGACTTTGGCAGCTCCACTTCAGTCGCGCACAGCTGGATCAGGCCGTGGGCAGCTGGAGGGGAGCAAGTGGGTGAYCCCCGGCCTGGGCCCCGGGGCCCCCAAACTCAGACTGGGGAGCCTGGAGGGATGGGGAGCGCCAGGGATGGGGACCAGGGAAGACGGACCCACCTGGGCGAGGAAGCTGGTCTGTGCAGAGTCAGGTCCGGGGTGGCGGTGGGGTTTGCCGTGCAAAAATCCAGATTGCCCACAGATGGAATAAATTGCTCACATTTATCTAGATTAGATCTTTTTGTGTCTGTCTGTCAGTGTTTGCAATGGTGTCTCCTTATGCAAAAATGTTCAGGAAAAATGTGACTTGGATGTGCTCTAATAATGTACTGAGAGGACAGTATTTGTGTGTGTTTGTATGGGCCAGTAGTTGGCAAAGAATAACCAAGAGCATATGATGCAGTAATAATTCAAGTAATTTATTGCACAGTTTTAGAATGATTGTTTGTACTTTTCCAGACCATATAGATACCTTAACCTGGATTGCATAACTGAAAAATGCAAATAATCAACCTAATGTTATTGTGCAAGAAAAATTGATGGCAAGCCTTGTTTGACTTGAGCCCTGACACAACCGTGAGGGTACCCTGCCTTTATCCACAAGTTCCCCATTAATTTATGTACTGGGAGGCTTTAAAAACTGCTGAATTCTGGGGAGGGACACTGAAGTGTTGTGCAGAGTCCTTTTACAGCAGAGCCTGCCTCTGTTAAGGAGCTGGGTTTGTGAAGTGTGGTTTTCCAAGGCTTGTTCACACAAAGTAAGAGCCAGAAAATAGGAACTTCTTCCAGTGCTAGTCCCCACCGAACCCCCCGGTGAACTGCGGATGAGGTTAGCGGTGGGATGCCCGGGAGGGTGCAAAGCGTGCGTCGTTCCTGTGCAGAACAGCAGCGAGCCGCTGGCGAGAGTGGGTGCACAAGCCCTGTGAGCTCCCAGGCTGCAGGCGTTCGTCCCCTTTGGCTCTGGAGGAGTGAATAAAAATCACACCAGCGAGGCAGGGAGCCAGCACACATCTCCTACCTGCCCTGGGGACTGGAGCCCACCCTGCTCCCGCACAGCCGAGGGAATGGTCCGGAGGAGACTGCATGTGTCGGGTGTTCGGGAGGACTTTTCAATGAAAGGTGGAGAGAAGCGATTGCCATTGTGCGGGCAGGGCTCCAAAGTGCGCTTTTTAGTTTTCTTTTTAATGAGCAGCAGAAGGCAGGGGGAGGAGGAGGAATAAGGTGTGCGGAAACCGGCATTGTTTCCCCGAGAGCCGGCTCCCGTGTGTGTGTGCGGTAGGAGCCAGACGGGGCTCGAGGTGCCCATTCGTTCGTCAAAAATTTCTTATTGTTTTGATAGGGAAATGGATTTGTGAGTGTGGGAGAAAACAAAAGCTGAATTCCATCTCGATGCCTTACATGTTTCACGCGAGGTGTGCGTTGCCTGCCGTGTTTTATAGTATCTGGCGCTGGGAAGACAGGCTGAAAGATTTATGAGCTCAAGTTAATAGTAAAACAGCATATTACAGGCTCTATATTAATGTTCTCCTGCACTGAAGTAGCTGGCTCTTTCTGGGGGAATTTATGCGAGGATCGCTCGCTCTGTCTGTCGTCGCTGTAATGGTATTATAGGGTGGCCGTGGTTAGTCGCTGTGGGGGGAAGCAAAACAAGGATGCTGTTTCCCTCTTGGCAAGCAAATCAAAAGGAGAGGGAAATGAGGACTCCAGCAACCGCATCTGTGTATTAGCTGCACCTGCTGTGGATATTGGGAAATGGGGAGAGCAAATGTCAGAGGCACAAAGAACAGGGAAGGAAATGAAGGAGGAAATAACAGAGGRAGATAACATGGTCTGTCTGCCAGTGGCCACGATTCAGGCTCATGCAAGGCATCTTGCCACCCAGCAGCTGCTGAGGGAAGTGGTGGGACTCTTTAATCTTGTGCTGGGATTTATCTGCCCCGATGTGTGCTGCCCTTAGCCCATGCAGTGGGACAGGGTTTGGGCTGAAGGTGCCACGGGGGAAAGCGGCCAGGGCAACTGGAGAGCAGTACTTATTTCATGAATTCCTGTGGATGGTGAATTTATAGGGTAGTCAAGAGGTGAGGGGAACCCCCCACCCAGTGCTGATGTGGGAGATGGTGAGGAGGAAAAGTGTGTTCTGGCTTTTCTGTGGGGAAGCAAGCTGCATGAAAGGGTACGCAGGTTCCCCCAGTCTGGAGGACCGTAAGGGAGAGGTGTTACGGAGGACTGATTCCTAAAGACACCAGAAAATAGAACAGTATATTCCCTTTGTGCAACAGAAAGCACCACTAGGGATGGAGGTTGCAATCGTAATGCTCTCGGTCTTCTCCTCCAGAGGCTGAGATAGTGGGTTAATGGTAAGGTGAGAGCTCAGTTCGTTGCTCTTGGTGCAGGGCAAGAAGGATTGATTTGTGGTAAGCCTGGAGCTCATCTGTGTACAAGGAGAGTCAGACGCCATCRACTAACCGTGCAATATGATGCTGTACAAGTCCATGCTGGGATATAATTGTGCTATTAGAGCAGCGAATGTCGACTCTTAGGAAGCCGAGTCAAAGCGACCCTCCCAGTGTTAATATAACAAAATCATTAAAGATGAAATGGTAAGTGGCTCCTTTGGTCAGAGACTGTCTTGCTGAAGATAAAGAAGCTAGATCCTGTCCCTGTGTCTGGCTGGCTCCATGTCTCTGGAGGCCAAAGTCAGTTTGGGGGTGGTTTGCAGGGTGCATGTGGCTGCTGGTAGCGAAGGTAAGGCATGAGGACATTGGTGGAATTGAGGCCATCCAAGGAGGCCCCGTGCTGCTGCTCTTGCTGCGGGTGCTTTCATTCGCTTTGCTGCTTTTGACGGATTCATGACCCTGTACCCTCTCTAAAAGGTCTTCATGTGCTTATTTCGGAGCTTTGCGTTTATGTGCCACGTCTGGGTCTATTCTGATCCTGCTTTGAGAGCTAATGAATGAACGTGGATATAACAGCTGAGACAGCGCATGGCCAAGTGCTTGGCACCTGGGATGTGTCAGCTCCCGGGGTGACTTGCCAAGAGGCACCTGTCTCTGTCGCAGGCTGTTAGGAGGCTTGACAAGAGACGGGGAGCTTAATGTGCCAGTAAAAACCTTGGCACCGGGTTTTTACATCCCTGACCCAGGAAACAAGATTTCAGGGCCCTTTTATATTATCCTTATGGGGTAATACTTTCTATTCTTCACAGCCTGAATCTGTTGCGTGCTCCACTAGCAGCATTTCTGATGCTCTGGTACAAGGGAACACCCGTTTCCATGCCCACGCTGAAGCCCAAAGGTACCTTTCGCACCTAAGTGCGCTCACACCAGAATCTGTTTGTGAACAGCCAAGGGAAGAGGAAATTATTCCAACTCTGAGCTAGCTTGCTTTTCCTCAAGATCTACATCYGATTTTGCAACCTGCCTTTTCAGTTGCTACGTCCCATAGCTGAGCCTCAGTTGAGCAAATTGGCCAAATTCCCACCTCAGCAGGCTCAGCTCTCTCCTGGTCACTCTCGTCTTAAAACCTCTGTCACCTCCCTGTCTCCTCACTGCTTTACAGCTGACTGCCACCTCCCAGGCTTGGRTCTGGGAGCACAGGATCCCAGACTGAGCTAAACCAGGTCTAGCAGWGCTCCTCYGCTTGGGATCTGTGCTTCAGTGCCRCTGCCTTATCGCTTGGGTATGGATTGGAGTCCCCAAACCAAGGCTCCTTGTCGGTGCTAAGTAAAAGCAATGTGAGATGTGGGGGTATGCAGGGCTTCCACTGAGCTTACTGAACTTGTCAGCACTCAGCACCTTTGAAAATCAGGCTGCACCTAAGTTTTACTAGATTCATAGGGTTTAGAAACCTGAATTGAAGTTAAAACCCCTGATGGGAAGGGTATGCTAGGAATGGCTTGGTACAAAACAAAAAATTTCAAGAAACTGTACCTAGGATATCCTCACTGGGATGAGAGAGTAAAGACAGAAAGGTAGGGAACAAAATGGGTTGACCGTTTTAAGAAATATATTATTGCAAACTGGCTTCTTGTGTATTTTAGCAGGAGTGCGAGTGGGGAGRAAGCAGGGCTCTGGCAGGCCAGTGCAGACAGTGTAGAGTATCTATCAGGCTGTGAAAACGCATAACCAGGTGAGGGTTTTGCGAGAAGCTGTGAAGTTACAAATGGGAGGAAGTGGTTGCTTTTGCTGGTATTCAGCCCGGAGGTGACAAAAAGACAGATTTCTACTCTTGCCCCAAATGGCAGATTTATAACATGCAGAAAATGGACTTGCAATGCCAGTCCCCTGACAGCTGGGGAAGTCTCCGAGCCCCACGTGTGAAGTTTACTCTGGGAGTGCTTGGTGGCTTTGATGGCAGGTAGAACGGTTTGGACCTAGCTTGGGAGCTTCATTGTCTAACGGTGACATGTCAGAGAAATACAAAAGCAGGCTGTTAAAAAGGCTGCGCCTCTGAGCACACACTGTTGGTAAAGAGAAAGGGGATACAAGCACCCTCCTCCAGCTTTTAGCTTTACTTTCTGGAGCCGAGCACTGAGCAATATAACATTTTTGCTCTTTTGTCAGTTAGCAGAAGAGTTGTGCTGCTAAGCATAATACAGGAACTTTAAAAGCAAACATGCATGCAGCGGAGGTGTTGGAAAATCCCTGTAGCCATTGGTTTCTGAGAGTAGTGTTTACAATCACAGAAATACATTCACGTTGCTGCTGCTCAACTTCTGATCATACGCAGTAGAAAGATGCTACTTAAATAAACAGCCAAGTYGGTATGGAGACTTGTTTCATATTCTTATGGGCAATCTGGTGGTTTTCTTTTTTCTCTCTGGAGGATGCTACTGTGGTGTTTGCCACARAAGCTGATGTACTCTGGCTTCGGACACTGATAGCGATGGCCGGTGTGTAATGTCAGGGCAAGATGAAAAGCTACAAGAGAGGGAACGGGAGCCCTGTATTCCTGGAGTGGTGCTCAGGAGTCCTGAGGTTTTTGGCTGGGAGGTGACTTTTTAAATGAGTAGTAAGAAACCTTGCAAGCCTGACTTTTGTGCTTTGCCATTTGGGTGGATATTCTGCGCTTGATGCAGATGGAGAGACTAGTTCCAGGGGTCACCTAAGGGTGGGAGGGAATGAGGGAAGATACCATACATTTTTGGGGAAGGGAAAATATTTTTGTCATTCCTATCAGTAAGAATAACAAAGACAAAGTGACCAAACGTAGGAATTGGCAGACTGCATCATCCCGTGCTCTGTCTCTCCTAGTAGCCAACAGCAGAGACRCCGACAAGGATATTCACAGCAGGCAGATGAAAAATAATCTGCCTCCCATCAACATCCTTTCCTAATCCGTAATAGCTAGAGGTTGGTTTCAGCTCTGAAAGCACAGGGGTTTATATCCTTCCCAGGATGTTTGCTRGCGTTAGCTGTGCTTGTTCGAGCTATTCTTGTTATCCACAGAAATGTGCAGCCTTTGCTCTCCACCTCTGCCCTATCGTTTCGGGCTGGTAGATGGAGCTGCACTCCCCGGGTTTCTCTGGGAGCACATCACTGAAGAGGATGTTCTCTATCCTTGATATTTCTCAGTCTTCAAATCCACCCCGATTGGCAGCCAGCCCTCTAGCATCTGCTGGATTGGTTTCAAGATTCAGTGGGATGTTTTTCTGTTTAACCCTTTCTGCTCTTTTCTAAATTTTGCACTTTATAGCTGAAATGGGGCTCACACAGATTTTTCGCATGAGACCAGGCASCTTTTCCATTCCTGAGTCATAAACTTAGGAAAAGGTATTTTTGGAAAAAGTGTCATGGTATCCAGAGGAGATAATTCRGAGTACAGGAGAAAATAATGTTTTAAAATAATAAGATGGTAATTATGTGCTCAGGTAACTTCTAAAAACACGTCCGAATTTTATTCTCAGAAAATCTTCCTGAGAGCCATTTGCAGTCAGATATGAAAACAGCTGGGRTTCTCATGGTGTAGTAGATCATCTCTGGTTAGGCTAGGGCTAGAATTATTGCCAAACAATTTGACGTGTCTGTACTTTCAACCTCTCACAAGTTGGTAAGAAATTCTGTGAAAGCCCCGTAGCAAGCAGGCTGTGAYTGTATATCTGCCATTAGTTCAGCCCCTTCAGAGCTTCTGCTGTTTGTTCACTTGCTCGCTTTAGTAAACACTGACATAAATGACCCTCCTTGGATGAAATCCTGATTCCATTTAAGTATTGATTTCATCGATGCTAGGATTACATCCTGGAGTTCAGAAACATGAGGATGGGTTATAGAAGCAAGCCATCGACTRCATGGCTAGGGAGTCAGGTCCCATCTGTGGCTGAATTACAAGGTCCTGAATATTATCTGTGGGAGACTTACAATCTTTTTTTGTTTGCCGTTGTATGTTGCTGTAGAAGTGGAACGCGGTTTCCAGGCTAAACAGCAAAATACRCTTAAGCCATGGAGTCCAACCAGGAATCCTCGCTCTTCCTGGTGAAGATCTTGGAGGAACTGGACACGAAGCAGAATACCGTTTCTTACCAGGACCTCTGCAAGTCCCTGTGTGCAAGGTTTGATTTATCCCAGTTGGCCAAGCTCAGAAGCGTGCTGTTTTACACCGCTTGCCTGGATCCTAATTTCCCAGCGACTTTGTTCAAAGACAAAATGAGATGCACTGTAAACAATCAGCAATCAAAGAAAATCATGGTTGCAGCAGATATAGTAACAATATTCAACCTCATACAAATGAACGGGGGAGTGGCCAAGGAGAAACTTCCAGTTGCAAGGCAGAAAGTGAAGAAGAAAGAGTCCTTCGAGTCCTGTAGATCTGACACAGAAATCTGCAATATGGCAGACTGTGTGCCCAACTGCGTGCTGAACGACCAGGAGTTTAACCGGGGCTTTCCAGTCAGAAGGTCTTCAAAATGCAGAAAGATGGACTGCAAAGACTGTCAACAGTTTGTTCCCTCGTCGGAACCCAACTTTCTACTCGGTGTTAATAAGGAGATGAAGGGCCGGGCTGCCTCTCTGGACAGGCTGCAGGCGCTGGCGTCCTACTCCATCGCCACGTCTCCACCATGCGAGATGCAGAGTACGTACTTCCCCATGAACATTGAAAATGAATCTATTTCAGACCAGGACTCCTTGCCTATAAGTGCAGGCATAAAAGAAACCTTCATTTCAAATGACGAGCCGTTTGTGATGCAGTCGTGTGTCCAGAAAAGAAATATATTCAAAGAAGATTTTCATAATCTGATTACAATATCTCCCAACTTAATACCGTCCAACAAAAAGCCAGAAAATGGACACAGAGAGCCTCAGAACAGGAAAGAAAGCTCTAAGCAGGCTTTCTTCAACCACAGCTTTGAAATGCCATACAGCAGCCAGTACTTGAATCCAGTTTATTCTCCTATACCAGACAAAAGACGAGTGAAGCATGAAAGTTTAGATGATCTTCAAGCTTCAACGTATTTTGGCCCAACTACTATTCTCGGGCCCCAGGACACCAAAAAGTGGACTGGAAAGCCAACCAAGCAAACTGCCTGGCCAGCTAAAAGCTGGAGTTTAAATACTGAGGAGGTACCTGACTTTGAACGGTCATTTTTTAATAGGAAGCAGTCTGAAGAGAAGCCGCGATACCAGAGTTCGAACAACCCATCTCCAAACTTCCCTTCAGCTGACAGGCATCAGTCCTACCTAAACACAAAGGATCAGCAACCAATTATGCAGGGAAACTATGCTGTGAAACCAAATGGGCATAAACCCAAGGAAATTCCTTCCATTCTAGATGTGGAGAAACACGAGCCAGTCAAAAAGTTTAAGGATAAAAGCATTAATTGTACGTCTGTTCAGATCTTAAGCATTGACAGGACCACGAGTGTTGGGACACAAACGGAGCAGCAAGTTCTGGACCACAAGAAATGCAAGGATTTGTGTGCAGCGGGCCAAGCCAAGTACGGAGAGCGGCACTCTCTTAAGCAGTCGGATGATGACTCTGAAATCGTGAGCGATGACATCAGTGACATTTTCCGGTTTTTGGATGACATGAGTATCAGCGGGTCGACAGGAGTGATGCAGTCTTCATGCTACAACAGCACCGGTTCCTTGTCTCAGGTGCATAAATCAGACTGTGAGAGCTCACCTGAGCACAATTTGACTAAAATCTCCAACGGGAGTGCCTGTAACAAATTGGATAAAGTGGTCCGGGCAGATATCAGTAACACAGATGAGGAACTGAAAACGAGCGTCTGCAAATTAGTTTTGAGGATTGGCGAAATAGAGAAGAAACTGGAATCTCTCTCAGGCGTCCGAGAAGAAATCTCCCAAGTCCTGGGAAAATTGAGCAAGTTGGATCAAAAAATTCAGCAGCCAGAGAAGGTCAGCGTACAAATAGATCTCAATTCTTTGACAAGCGAGGCCGCATCAGATGAGAGTAACTCCCCGCAGATATTTCAGTGCCACAATACTCCTCATGGAGGCAAACTAGAGAATAACCCAGAATGGTGCTGTTCAGATGCCAGTGGAAGTAATAGCGAGAGTCTTCGAGTAAAAGCCTTAAAAAAAAGTTTGTTTACTAGGAGGTCATCAAGATCGTTAACAGAGGAAAATAGTGCAACTGAATCCAAAATAGCAAGTATTTCAAACTCTCCCCGAGATTGGAGAGCTATTACTTACACCAACCAAGTTGGCATTACAGAAGAGGAGATGAAAGAGAGAGATGGAGGAGAAAATAAGGACTGGCACAGGAAATCTAAAGAGGTAATTTCAACTTTAACTTGCATAATAAGAACTTAAAAATAATCTAGTTATGAATGTCTTCCGTAGTCATCACAAGCCTCGGGGTATGACAATACTTTGCCCTGCTGTATTATGCCTGTCTTTATTGTCATAATTGAGTGATTTTGTACCTATATGTTCTTGCTTGGCAGCTGCAATATGGTCAAGTTGTTCCTTAGAAGCACTTTGCTTTTTTGAAAAGGGAGGGGGGATAAAGTGGGTGAGATCTTTGGAAGATGATGGTATTCTTCATCATCAGTGGCAATATAAGGAAGCTGGGTAATTAACTTGGTGAAAAGGGCGTGAGGAAAATTTAAATTCTCTAATGATTGTTTTAGAAGGGATATTTTGAAATTGCATTGTGGTGGCTTTCATCAGAGAAGTATGTGCAACCAAATAGATTAATGGATTCAAATCCCTCAAAGAAAAGAATCCTTGTAGGTGTACTGTGAGACACAAACTGTAGTTATGTTCTCTATATCTGGCTTTTACGGTCATTTACATGAGTCTTAAACCTCCCGTTGGGGAAATGCAGCATAGCTGTGGTCTTGTTTTAGTCGCTCAGAAAAACTCTACCCATCCCTCCCAACAGCTGCCCACTGCCATTTGCACAGGTTGCACAGCTATTGTGGTCGTCCTTGCGCTGGGCTCTGGTTGCTGCTCAGTTGAAACTGTGCATGGTGTGGGCGGTTGTTTCTGTTTCATGGACAGCGGAGAAGGTTGGGGGTCCTTCGRCCCCTTTGTCAGTCAGGATCATGTGATGGGCATGCTGTGTCCCCTTACGGGGAGGAATGAGGGCAGAGAAGGGTTGAGAAAGAAGAGGGAGAGAGGTTTGATGGAAATAAGCGCAATTGGATGAACAAGAAACCATAAACCATGGGTTATTAGCAGGTTGCAGAAGGGGAAGAAAGTTAACCTTAGTAAGCCCACACCTTGGCTTTTCTGTACATTGATGTGCCCAGGATGAAATGCTGGCTTTGAAAGTCCCTTCCTCACTCCTGCAGTAGGCCGTGGCTGGCACTGGATTGGTACTATGGATTCTGCGGTGTCAAGGGGGTGCTATCCGGGGGCTTCCCACAAGACTTCTTCGTGTTAAGATTTGATCAGGAAACAGAAATCTGGAAGCCTGCATGGGACTTTTAGCTTTTCCAGACCAGCTAGGCTTTTTTGGATGTTAGGGCCATTTGCAGAATAGTTTTATAACCTGTAAACGGTACAAAACCTAAATTTCCTCTGTTGAATCAGCTTTGTGTTCATGTTRTGGTGAACAAGAAGTTGTGTCTGTAAAATACCTCTTTGGTCTGGTTTTGAGAAGAGGGTGGGTAAATGGATTAAGGCCATCCAAAACCTTTGTCCTAGCTGGTACTTTTCTTACCATGGCTTAAGCAATATCRTATAGTGAGTCTGAAAGGAATATCTCTGTCCTTTGTGTTTAACCCCCTCATAGTCCTGTTTCTTCTCTCAAATTCTTTTGAACCCTATTGCAGGCAGACAGGCAATACGAAATCCCACAGCCACATAGACTCTCTAAACCACCAAAAGATGCTTTCTTGATTGAACAAGTCTTTAGTCCTCATCCCTACCCTGCATCACTCAAGTCACACATGAAAAGCAACCCGCTCTACACAGACATGAGGTTGACAGAGCTGGCTGAAGTGAAACGCGCCCAGCCGTCATGGACCATAGAGGAATACACGAGGAATTCGGGGGATAAAGGCAAGATTGCAGCATTGGATCTACAAGTGAGTCCCATTTGTTTAATTTGAATGGCTTGATTGCRAATGGATGTTGCCACAATACGCTTTTAAGAAGGGATTTGGATAGCTCAGGAAGGAGTTTTGCAGTGTTGAGCCTCTAATCTTGCTGATCCCTATCCATCCTGGCCAGGGACAAAGAAARATGTGGATGTTTGATTGCTGAATGATGATCCTTGACAGGTTGGTGCTCCCAGCTTGTTCTGCAATGGAGAGATGTCTGCTAAGCCATCGTGGTGTTAGTACCTCAAAGAAGAGTCTAGGGGTAAAGGGGTGCACAGACGAACTGGTCCCTAACTGCAGCAAGGCAGAGTGGTGCAGAAGCTGGCGTTGCTGCTTTTTCTTCTCTCCTTGTTCTGTCTGAATTGTTCACAGAGAATTTAAGTGTTAGGGCTTTTTCCATTTTGCTAGGAACATGAGACATAAAATACTTGTAGAAGACACTCAATACCATGACTGTTTTTGAAACACATCACCGTCACAGCTTTGAAATGGCTGTTGGAAACCAGAGTCATGTGAAGAGCAGATCAGCTAATGGTCTGTCTTGTTTGCATTTTAGTTCAGCTTGGCAGTGTGCAGGCTATTCTGCGACAAGCAGAGAAGAGCAAGTTACTGGGAAACAAATCCAAATTTTGGATTTAAATTTTTCCYGAACTGTGGTGTATTTGAAATCACAATCCTGATATATAATGAGCTGCCCAGAGCCAGGACTGAGTGCCGGYATTAGATGCCCTGGCTAGCCTGATAAACACAAGACATCTTCTAGGAAGGAAGATATCTGAGCACAGGTTTAAAGAGGAAGCATGAAGAATGCCATCCAAAATGTGTAAAGACCAAACAAATGTTGCCGTATTTGATCATGAAACACAAAATGCATCACATATTGAAATCCATACCGATGCGCAGATCACTGCGTATGGTTTATGTGCATTTATACAGCAGCATGCAGAGCCAGTGGGGGGAATGGTGCCGACCTCTGGCATTTTGGGCTCCTTGCATGTGCGTACATGCCCCAGCGCAGAGCAAGCTGCCTCAGCTAGCTGCAGGCTTGGCAGCAGTTGGGGTACGCTGACCTACAGCTCGGGGCTTGTCAGCGCCACGCTAACACAGCTCTGTGATCAGCCGTCTGTGTGGTGCAGCCGAGCTCAAGCAGGGAGTCTGCTTGTCTCCAAAGCTTGTCTGCTAGGGAAGGTGGCATGCAGGAGCCTGAGACCTGCGGCTCCACATCAGCTCTCGATGGCTCAGGGCTGAGGTACCTAACCCAGCTCCAAACCCATCAGACTAAGCCCTAACAGAGCATCAGGATACTGTGAGAAAGACTTGGATAGCTGAAGGAGAACTGCCATGACTCAGGACCCTGCATTAGCTGGTTTGGAATTAAAACCATCACCTACGCAGTGCTCTAGTGCAACTCCCATGAGCATTTGTGCAGGAATTTGTGCACAACAAATTCACCTCCTGTCTGGGCTCATGCAAACTTCCCTGTCCTCACCAGCCCCTGCTCCTTGCTGTGGCTAAAGTGCACTTGGAGAGAAACCAGATAGCAGAGGGACCAGRATGCATCTTGCCTCAGCTGCCTGCTGCTTTTGGGGACTTAAAAAGCATTAGAGGAGTTACTRAATTCCTAACCCTGKCATTGCAGACTGTATGCTAGAGTARGGATGGGCTGAAAGAAGTTCCTTTGCAGCAGGCGGTCRCAAAGCATCCCTTACCTGCTGCGGGGAGGCAACAAGGGAGGTGATATTTGGAAGCAAGGCTCCCMTGGGAGAAGTGTTCTCCATCTGCTCCTCTTAGGGCCGTTTTGTTCCCTGTAAGGAGCTCTGCGTGACTGTGAGCAAACCAGAGAAATCGGCTTATTGCCATCATTTATCTTTAGGATAAAGGTGATAAAACTTTACTGGTTTGATTCTCTCCCTCCAAAAGGACTGTCAGAATTTCATCTACTCCGCAAAGCCCGTGTCTAGACTTTATAATAGAGCTTACCGACAAAMTTAAAAAATAGACACAGACTGATGAGTGGGTTTTTTTTCCCAGTGATTAAGTTTATTAGAACTGAAAGTAAATACATTATGCTTTAATGAACATTCCTACATCTAGCAATGGAATGGGAAAGGAAGCTGATTAACAGTAATGGGCCTTTTTAATAATGCATCTTCCTTCTGAAGTAGTTAAAAGGTCAATACCAAGGCAGAGAGGTCCAAAACTGTAATTTCCTTGAAGCATAGCATTGCTATCTTTGGGGGTTTTCTACCTTTGTTTATTTAAAATTTCTCCTGACACTTGGCAAGTCTGCTGGGCTTTCCTTTAAAAGAGAAATTGCCAAACTAGTCAGGCCAAAGTTTGTCCCAGGTGTGGGGTCTGTGTGAGATCTCATTGCTTTGCTCTGTGTCTCATGATCCGCTGGGACAAAACACTGTCAGGCCATTTTCTGATGCCTTTAGAGATGAGGTTTCTGATTTTTTTCGGAAGGCTGGAATAGGTCATTCAGAGCGCGAATGGTACGATCTCAGACTCGGCTGATGGCCTCCGTTTCAGCATACTAGCGCTGTCATAGAGATCTCCATTAGATGATCATAAAACTGTTGCTCAATTTTAATTGTTTATTTCTGGGGTAGCTATAAAATCACTTCTTGTAGTAGTTCTGTACAAAAAACAAACACTGCTTTCAGGCAAAGCAAGGTTTCAGCCAGTAGCTCGTGGCCACAAAATCTGAATTAGCCAATTAAAGGCTTACCCAAATCCCTCTCAAGTCAGCTGGAGTTTCTTTGTGCGGAGTCCAACGAGCTTTGGATCAGGTCCGTTACAAGCACAGAAACGGTGTGTGTTAGGGTATTCCCACTGGAACATTTTTATGTGGAATCTTTCTCACTTTTTTGAAGAAATGGCCTTTTGGGGCCCCAGACACAGGAGACAGATTCGCGGAAAAGCTGTCATTTTTYGAAATGTTCTTTCTGCTTTATTCCTTTCTGCTGGTAAGTGCAATATAATGCCTAGTGTTTGGGTTTCCCCCATCTTCCCCCCATTTTCCCTAACAGAAAGGATGAAGGGAAAAAAACCAAGCAGGGTCGAAATGCAAAGCTTGAGGAGCTCAAATTCTAAGGAAGAAAACACTAAAAGATAAAAAAAACCCCAACGTTCACATGGAGACACTGATAAGGTTCCCCAGGTTGCCTTTAATTTTCTGACCAATTCAGATTTCCTTCACTTTCTTTTTTTTTTTTTTTTTTTTTTTTTTTTTTTTTGTTACCTGTGTGGAATGGGAGGGCAAAGTTTTTAATTTCTTAAGCATTGTCTTAAAATCACCTCCGACCCAGAGAGACTCAGATATTGGCAATGAGCAGGGTATTGCCTCCTGTGGAAATATAGGTTGTGCCATTGGGGTTAAATGATCTCATCTGTGGAGATGGTCCAGAGTAATGTGTGGTACCAGATCGTATGCCAGGTGTCCAGTTCCCCTTCTCCTCCTGCCCCTGAAAATGAGACAGCATCATGCAGCCGGGTGATTTTCAGAAGACGGAGCTGGAAGGAGAGCTCGAAGCTGAGGATCGCTCTGTCCTGGGTGATTTCATGGAAACCCACTTGCAGCCCCCCAGCACCTGCTGCCTGCGGTTGTGCATTCCCATGCTGAAACGAAGGGCTGGGGTCCCCGGGTGTTGCCGTTCCGGAGGGGGTCTGCAAATTGCCCATCCAGAGGGACTGGTACGGGATGGGGCTGGGCAATTGCAAGCAAGTTATGGTAGCAAAATTAGGGTTAGCTTTATAAAATGCAGTGCATGAGGAGTATATGTTAAGAACCCTTCCCATCAGCTGGGCTTTAATAATTTAAAAAGCCGTAACAGACCGGTAGTTGCTGACATCTCTGCTGTCTMGCAGATTAAAGAGATTTTATTTAAATGCCATCCAAGATGACGAAGTTTCCGGCAAATGGGAGGTACGTGAGGGATTTTGCAGCAGAATTATATCGTTGCAGGAGTTTATTTTTTGCAGTATTTTGTTGCCACTTTCGTCAGCCTTGTGGAACTGGGACCAGGAGCTGAAGGGATGTGAGAAGCGGCAATAACCCACTTTATCCTGACAGCAGACCCAGATGCAGTTGGGAGGCCTTCAGGCACATCTGCTTTATTTATTTATTTTATTAATGACAGATCCCAGACAATTAACAACTGTTTCCTTTTAATTTTTAGACTCAAGAATCTTTAAACCCAAACAACTTAGAATACTGGATGGAAGACATTTATACTCCTGGCTATGATTCCTTATTAAAACGCAAAGAAGCCGAGTTCAGAAGAGCAAAGGTTTGCAAGATAGCTGCCCTGATAGCAGCGGCAGCTTGTACGGTTATTCTGGTCATTGTAGTTCCCATTTGTACAATGAAATCCTGAACCTGCGGACAGACCCGTGACTCCCAGCTGCGTGTATCTCAGATAGCTCATGCTGTGTTTCAAATGTCTGATGGAAAAAACTGTAAGGAATTTGCTGAGGAAGAACGTTCTGAGGATATCCTGATGGACAATGCTGTAAACGTAGGCAAAACACAAAACAACTAGAGAAACATTTTTTTTGAAAAGTATTATTTTAAATAACGGACTGTGTGGCGGAGTTAATGGGAACTCGGTTCAATTTTTATGCATTTTTAAAAGTGCAATATTTTTTTTTCTCCTAAAGAAACAATATAATGTTTTACAGAATCAGAGACTGATGAGAATCCGGGCAAAAGAGGAAGGTTGTCTGAGCTATGATGCATTTAACGGAGGTATGGGTACATGGAGGTAGCACTGTATAGAAGGGAATGTTCTATATGCATTACATCGGGGAGCTAGGAAAGTCTTAAAGCTCTCTAYAATGTAGAAAACACTGAATGTATTGTATTTATTTTATAGTATTTATGTATTTCATGACCATTTGATTGAAAGCAGACTGTGTAGCCATGAACAGAGTTCATTCCTATGTTCAGATTAAAAAGGGCTTTTTGTATTTGGTCTTGCCCTAAGACCCACTCTATCATCACTGAGTACTTAGATAAGTGCAATGTGCTGCAGACCAAAAAGATTATGTTTTAAAGCAATCACAGGAGGTTTTAGTTGCTTCTGTTGAATAACATTTGCATAGAGCTGGCAAACTTGCCTTGCCAAAAGGGTATTCTTTACCGCTGCAGACAGTGAAATTGTCTCAATTTCACTTCTGCCAGCAAGAAAAGCTGGCAAATCAAAGCAACGCTCTGTTAAAGTTCTTAGGAATGTAATCTGAACAGTTATAATTTTTTTTCACAAAGTCTTTGTGCCTTTTTTTAGACTGTAGATTAAATAGAACTGTTTAATTTTGCTATTTTAAGCCCATAACATAAATCACAGCATAATGGGTACTAATGGAGGTTCTTTTCCCGCAAGCCTTCTATACGGTTCAGAGTGCTCCTCAAACAGCAGGGCTGGTGGTTACTGAGCACTTATATTAAGGGCACAGTTTTTCAGCACTGGTGGAAACTTGCTGTTAATGCAATGCATTCAGCATGGGGAGATCTTTTACTTCCCTCTTGCTAATGTACTTAAGGATGATGGTTGACTCTACCTGACAGCAAGCAGTCTGTATCCCATGGGAAATGTCCATTTGATGCTTTATCCCAAATGCAAATAGCAGGTTCAAAGGAATTCTCACGCGATGACAGAAATTACCTGCCATGGTTAGTGAAAGCAAATACCCAGATGGTATTACTCTTCTGTCAAGCATAGGTGGAAAAAAAAAAAGTAAAAAAAAAATATTTTCAGGAAATAATGTGATCTTGCTGGTCCTCTAAGGGAAAGGAGATTCTTTTAGTGAATGCTCTTTATGTAGGGTAATTTGRTTTCTTCAGAATCAGCCCCCTACACGATGACACAGCAGCTAGGAAAGCATCGGATGCTCGTTCCTCCGGCTTTCTGGGATGTGCCGCACTCGCTGTTTGTTTCTGGCTGGTTTAAAAAAAGTAGTGAGGAAAGGGTGTGTGGGAGGCGAAGGCTTTGTTGTGACTTTAGATGTGTGTCAGTTCTTTCCTGCAGCTGGAGAGCTGTTTATGCGCTGCTTGTGTGCTGTATTTTATTTAAGGATAGGTGATCTCTGGGACAGTTGATCTATCAGAAAAACAAGTGTAAGCACAGGGTTGGATGTCTCATCAGCAAATACAGAACAAGGATAAGCCYCTAGACCAAAATCTGCGCCTGCCTGGCCTGAATCCTGACCCAAATTCTGTAGCTTTGGCCCATTCCTAATACCAAGATTATTTCTCTTTCCTCCCAGATGCTGCAGGATGGAGTCACAGCAGGGAGGGAGCAATTCACACTGTCTATTTTAGGCTGCCTTCGGTTATGGTATGATTCAGAGCACCTGAGTTTGGGAGCTCAGGATCCGTATGTAGAGAAACCTCTGGGGACGATTTGGAGCCGCCAGCAAGAAATCTAATATTAGACATGTGAATACGCTCTGGAGGGCATTGCTCTGCAGTTTACCTTATGCACAATTTAGGTTGATTGTATATGTAAAAAAATCTATTCCTGGTTCCAGGTAGTGTCAGAAAACCCTTTTACACCCCCCCTTGGCCTGGCGATAGCAAGCATGAGGCGCTGTCGGAAAGAGCAGCRTGGCCCTGCGGTGGCACAGTGTCCATCCCCCGTCTGCCGCGTCGGCGGTGACAAGTCCCTCGGAGGAGCAGGATGAGTGTGGGACAGACCCTGGGCAGACCCCCCGCCTTCGCCACCCCCCCCTCCGCCAGCACGAGCGGCCTGGCCCTGCTGCCCCCAACCCGAAATCAGCAGCGCTTCCTCTGTTGTATCTTAGTAATCTGATTTTAGAAAATATCTGAGTATCTAAGTGGGGCTGCGAGAAGGCTGCAGGAGATGTTACTGATTACGGGGGCGGGCTGGGGCTGTGCTTGCACTGATGCGTTAGAGGAGATGTAAGGACCCCTCTTTTGTCTGTGCAGGGATTTTTTTTTTTCTGTGCAAGACTCATCCAGCTGGCACCCGATGAGTCTTTGCATTAGAGATGCCCAAAATCCTGGGAAGGATTTGGCAGGTTATGGAACTGTGGGTGATATGGAGCTGGCCCAACCCAAGCACTCAGCATCCCAAGCATCCATGCCGCTCCTAATTTATCAAGGTGCTTTTGCCCATCCTTACTTTGCACAAGCAGTGGCACCCGTCTCCATCGGGGCAGTGGTTTCCCTACACAGCAGACCGTGGTTTGTCATGGATCTCCCTCTCAGGGCTTGTTTTAGCTCCCGCAACCTCTGGGAGCATCTCCACGGTGTTGGGAGTCCGAGGGGAGTGGAGAAAGCAGAGCCCGGCTCCCTGCCTCCCTGCTCCGCAAATACCTCCGGGAACCGCTGCCTTGCCATTTCCTCCGCTCCCCGGCTGCCTCCGGCAGCTCCTCGGCACCGCTGGGATGTGCATCCCTAGCCGTTCCCAGCAGGTTTGACATCTGGCACAGAGCTCTTCGCTTAAAATAGGTAAATAGATGGAGCGGTGGGATGCTGCCGCCGGAGGAGAGCAGCCTGGGAAGGAGGGACCCTGTGGTTCTGCACAGAGTATACGAGCTAGGTGAAATCCTGACAATATTGACCTGCAAGAATGTTGTGATCAACCTTGTGAACCAGTTACCAACTAGAATATACTGTATACTATATGATAGACTTTTGTATAAAAAAATAAACAAATAAAAGCTATAGGTACATTGTAATCCTTGGTGTGATTGAAAAAAGTGTCCTAGATTGTATTACTTAATTAAAATAATGATGACCATATTGAACTGTTTTTCGTATTTATGCCTTATAAACTTGATATATTACACATGATAAAATGAAACTGCAAGAATTATAAAAAAGATACTCCATTTTGGGGGCAAATYCCATTTGCTTTTCCTGAAACAAGAGTGCTGCTTGAAATGAGCTCAATAAATATGTGTGCAGAAGAGCAAGAGCAGGATCTGTCCCCAAATGACTTTTTAGGATTTTTTTTTTTTTTTAATGGGGCTTTGGTTAATGTACTATGTAATAATTTTATTTTATAAAGTTACTGTACAATGTTGCCTTTTGGTTCATTTAAATATAATACCAAATAAACTTGAAAATTACAGCGTCCTAAGTTTTAATGAAACAGTTATAATAATTTATTACTCCATTGCTTTTCCTCCTTTTTTTTTTTTTCCCAGGGACATCAAGATAGCCATGGGATGCGAGTGTCTCAGTGTTAGATAACTAAGCAGCCTGTCTAGTTCTTGGCAGAATTGCTAACGGATTTCTCACTTGTGAAATAATAAGATGGCAGAAGATAATGAAAAATGAGTTTGTTGGGTTTCTTTTAAAAGCTCCTTTGCATCACATTGTCTGGGCTTCTGGGAGATTAGCTCTTGACACTAATCATAATATTTCATTTTATAGATTATTTCATGGCTGAGTTTTGCCATATCAACTGTTTAACAAGGTCATGACTAACATTTTGGTATTTATTTCACTTACGTATTTATGCAACCACTGTCCTTTTTAAGTCAGTACTATAGGTAACTATTTATAGTCACCTATCAACAGGCAATCAGTTTGCTTAGGATCTCTATATGAATTTAATTTGCTGCTTTTGACTTGTTAATTGCAAAACCAGGTTGTCTTAAAATTCCAGGTATTGAAACAAAGATAGAGCTGAGCCTACCGCTGAAGGTAATCCAGCATCAGAGGCTGCAAAGGGCAGCTGCAGAAAAGAGGACATATTTAAATAATGAACAGTGCCATGAAATCATAGTAATGTAAGATCTTGATTTCCTCATCTCAACTGCATAAGCACCTTTAATGCATTGCTTTAGCAGTCCTGGTCAGGATGGGGACTGCTGAGAGCTCTCTGCAGGGCCGGGCCACCAGCTCCAGCCTCGGGTGCTCAGGTGTCRTGAGTCAGGCTGCAAACCATCACAGGTCCTCGTGGGAGGCACTGTGATTCACAATTTAGCGTTGGYTTCAGTTTTGGAGATGGTAGCATGGATTTGCATCAATTTCAGGTTTTTCTCTTGTGCCCATCAAGTCCAGAAGCTTACAAGTAGAAATGCCCTCTGGATTTTTACGTTATAGCATGAATCCAGGAGCAGGAACTTTCATAGAAATGCTAAGTGTGACCAGGTTTATGCCAARAAAATCCTAAGCACTCTGGCACAGCATTCCTCAGCCAAGAAGCTGGATATGTAGGATATATAGACCTCATCTGGGCCATCGCTGTKCTGGAGAATAGGGCAGCTGCCAGGTTTCTACAGTAGCTGCTGGACAGAGTCACTGAGCCTCAAGGTAGAAGAAAGCTCCTACATGCAATGCTGTATCGGCGACCAAGACCCAGCCCCACGATCTCTGTGCTTCTTTGAATGTTACCACTCACAGCAATCAATTGTACTTGTTGAATAAATTCTTTATTTCAGATCTAGCTCTGATGAATGGCTCTGCCTGATGCACAAAAGAGTCACAAGCAAAATATTGGATCTTGGGGTCATATTCTGCCCTCCGAGGTGCTCCTGTGACTCCGTCCCATTGAATCTGCATGTCGAAGAAGAGAAAGTAGCCAGTAGCCTGCCTGTAGCAGCGTGCTCCTATTGAAAGGAAAGGTCAGTTGTGTTGGTGTGCACTTTGGCAAAGGGCAAGCACCTGTGGAAGTAATTATGAAGATGAGGTGCTTTATCTCATCTTATTTTTTCTTTGTTATCTTTCCAGGAAAGAGCACTATATCTTGTAAAGTGCTGCTCTGCTAGTAGTTCTCCGGCAAGCTTGGTCACTTTGGATGACTTCTGACACCATGGACCACTCGATATCTTGCAGGTTGTTACATAAATCTACRATGTTCACTTAGAAACTGGAGCAAAATCTTTAAAAAAGGAAGAAGTGGGCTGTCAGCAGCCAAACTCCTCCTATAAGTAAGTTCCATTTGGTCTTATTTATTTTCTGCAATATAGCACAAACTACATGTAGGAAAGCCATGAAGCTCTTCCAAAAGCAACAGTACATCTAATCCTTCCCAAGAGCAACAGACTGAGGTTTTCACGGAAGACTAGTTAATGGTCCTGGATGAGCCCAGCACAAGAAAACAGCTGTGCTGGGCCTGTGCACGGTACCACTGGGCATCACTGGTCCTGGTGGAGCAGCAGTGGATGCGGGGAGATGTGCAAAGTTCTCTGCCGGACCAGGGAAGTTGTCCACAAGGCTTAATACAGTATAGGGTTGAGGAAATGGTGGGTGTCTGGAGACACAGTCGCTGCTAAGGCTGGAGGCTTTTAGAAATGAAGAGCTTTGTGGCAGCAGTTACCCATCCCCAATCCTGCTTCTCCCTGCCCTCCTGCACCCTGGATCTGTGGATTTTGGGATATTCCTCTGAGGCAGGTCTCTGGGCATACAGTGCAGGCTCCGATCTTGCCTTTTCTCAAAGTTAACCAGATTTCCTCAGTAAACAGAGGGAATTTTCTGCCAGGCATTGATGCTTTGGCCTCAGCTGAAAAAATCCCCTGAGGTCTGAGATCTCCTTGTCCCGCTGGTGGGGTTGACAGCACTTAAGGAAATGTTACCTGGCCCTTGCTCTCACTCATCCCCAAAACATCATGAAACCACCCTGGAAATGGCAGGGTTACGAAGACGACTCCCATTTGCTTTCAGCTGGGCTTTGTGGAAGTTGCATTTCCAGGCTAGTCTCTGCAACCAGAGGGTTGAAAACTGATTTAACTTATTAAGGATGAACATAAATGGGTGAACTCCTCAGGTAAGAACATGCTGGTTCTGTAAGGAAAATTTCAAATCCTGCTATTCGCATCAAAATTGCTCTCTTTTCCATGCTTATTTTGAGCCTGTATGCGGTGTGCTGTCTGCATGTTGTCCCCCAGCAYGTGGTGGGGCTCCAGCCCATGTCCACAATGGTGGGTGTCCACCCTGGAAACGGGGAAAAGAGGGAATTACGTATGGTAAAACAGCCCTACCTGGGAGAGGGACTAGAGAAATGCTAATTATTCTGCCTGTCCCTGGAAACGATAGGGAGTCTGGTCCCTCTTGAAAAGCTTTGCTGTAAACTCTGCTTTAATGACAGACGAATCTCTGCTTGTATTGAAAAATCCTCCTGATCTGCCATCCTGCCGGGCTGACACACTTACTGCAATAAAACAGATCTGTGTTGTGCTGTGTGTTTTTCCCCAAGTAATGGTGGGGGGAGAAGGGAGAACCAAGGAGGCYGAATCATTTGTCTTCTTTCCTTGTCTTGGTAATGAAATATTGCTGTTGAACTTTACCCTGCCTTTCCTGTTACTAATTTTTTTTGTTGTTGTTTGCAATGGTTACCTTTTAAGAGGCTCGTAAAATTGCATTACTAAAATTTATGACTGTGTAGCAAATGTGTGCACATGCATTAATTCTGTTCAAGGCCAATGTCTTGTAGCTGCAAAATTAATGTTATGTAGTTTCTAGTATGGCTAATGGCTGTTCAATAAAGCAGGGCTTRCTCTTTGCTCACCTTACGGCACTTAATTCCTTGAAACAGCCCTGCCTTGAAGAGTTTGCCAGGTAACAGTTAAAAAARGGTACATGTACAACACGCGGATATGTATTTTTATACATTTTTGTTTATGCAATTAGAGCCTTGAAAATCTTGGCCTTGTGGGTTGGTTCAGTTGGGTTTCAGCTCCTTTGCATGGCATTTAGTTCAAAGGTTCAAAAGCAGATGTCTCTGAAYGCAGTGGATTAAAAATGTGCCTCTTAGCCATGACTCTGGTCTGGAGAGGCTGAACTGGATGTTAGTGTTACCCTGCGAGTTACACCCTGTGCTGTTTGGAAGTGAGTGAGCAATAACAGTTCAGTAAATGATAAATTAATGGACATTATCTACATTTAGACTTATGTTTTCTTACTATGCAAAAAAAGTCACTTTCTGCTAGAAGGGTGGATTAGTATTTGTAGCCTTTTTACCAATTGAAAGAGAGTTGCTAATCTGGTATCCCGGATTGAAGACAGATATAAAGCAAATAACCAATGACAAGGGCTTGCTTGTAATCTGGTTGAAGAGAAGAGGTTGGAGGAATATTTTCAGCGTGCTGAGAAAGGAATTCAGGTGGTGTCTGACAGTGCTTGTTTTCTTCTTCAGAGCTTTGTCTAACAGCCAGAAGAAAACAGTGCTTGTGATCTTGTATACGATAGCCTGGTGTTTGGGATATGGTATGTGCAAGATCATTGCTGTTAGAGGTAAAAACCTGATCACTTGGGACTCAAAAGGAAAGTATGAARTGTTGAGCAACTGAGATGTACTGGAGCTCCAGGGCAGACGAATGTCTAGTGGTTAAGTCCAAGTCACACTATGCATGAGCCCACTGGTCCCACAAAGTGGGCTCCAACCACAACGGACCCTGGGCTCATGGCAAGCGATCGCTTGGCAAAGTGGTCAGTGACGGCAGCAAAGATCTGATGGGGGACAAAAATATCCATTTATGCATGGGAGCATCTGCGCTGTCTTAGCCTCTAGCAGCACGAGCCTTTTAGGGGGGGCAGTGGCACTTTTTTCTCTCTGCTGGAAGACATGAGCTGACAAAAGTAAGCCATCCCTGGGATGGAGAAACTGGTGTGGGGGAAAGATAATCTCATGTGAAAGCTCCCAAGGCAGTACCGTATGTCTTCCATGTTTTGGGACCAGTCGCTTGATCTATGTGGGCTTTAGTTTTGTGCCACTTATTCACTGTGTCTCTCTCCAGGCTTTTTCTTGGAACAGAGCTTTTCCCTCGCTCTGTGGTTGTGAGGTGCCCAGGAAAAGAGGGGCCAGACATGGGCTGAGATATCTTGCAAGCATCGTCTTGATGCTTATAATGGCATTACCAGTATCATAAATAGTTACAGCCAGATCGGTCATCAAATTTGTAACTCTGGTGGTAATCAGTGATATAACACGTGGGAGGTATTTGGCTCAGCTTGTCAAAGTGTTTTGGTATTGTGAGAATGATAAATGTCACTGGGAAAGCTTTTTGGGAGGGTAAGAGGAGAGAGAAGAGCAGGGGAAGCGCGATGCTCTGCTGGGATCGTGGGGTGGGGAGAGCGGGATTAGTGCTTCAGGAGATGGGCAGACAGCGAGCATCTGCTCTGGGCCACCAGGATCAGAGCACAGCAGGAATGAGAAATTCTTGGACCAGTTATCAAGGAATTGGGAAACTCCAGGATACTGTACTCATGGGGGATTTTTACTACCCAGACATCTGCTGGGTAACAAATGCAGCTAATCACGGCGATAATGTACAACCCTAATTCACTATAAATTCTCTCCCATATGTTTAGAATTGTATTTACAGTAGGAAGTGAGGGATAGTTATTCATGAGTCAAGGTGAACTGAGCTGCTGGTGCAGAGTCAGCCATATAGTGTGGAAAATAATATATGACAGACTTGAACGGAATCCCTCTGAAAGCATGGCTGTATTTCCGGTATTTTAAGCAAAAAATGTTGCTGTAATTACTGATTGCTTTTAAATGTGCTAATTGAACTCCTCATTTCTCTGTAACCTTTGTTGACCTTGAAGCACGAGTTCACAAGTGGAGTTGATGAAGAATTATCTGCCGCATGAAATACGGCTCCTCGAATTCAATTCTGCTGATGCGGGGGTTGAAAAGGGTTAAGAAAAATATAAGAAAGGAACCATGATAATGGCTGCTTAGCTCACTGGTAGCACACAAAAGGATGGTGTTTTATTGATATACTTCTATGGCCTTTCTTCAGTTGAAGGCAATAATTTTGCCATCTAACTCACCATGGACCCAGAAGAGCACTGTGAGCTCAAATATATCTAATATTGAGGCGGGAAGGAGGTGTCCCAGCTGCTGGAGTTCAGGGCTGAGCACAGTTAGTTACTGATGAATTATGGTGCCTTTTCCTCCTGTTCAGCAATTCCCTGCTCCCTGGTTGTGCTTGCCCCTGTGCTGCCTCATCGTCGGCATGGGTTTATTTTGGTAAGGATGCCGTATGCTGAGCTCTGGCTTCGGCCACTCAGGGCCCAGGGATTTGCATAATGGCATTACTGCTTATTCCTCAATTACAATCTTTGACTATGCAAATCTGTTGATGCTGGTTACTGTAATCCCCCTGCCCTGGCTGGGGAATTCTTTGAGCCATTTGCTGACAACAAGGGTTTTCCGTTGGTTTCTCATTTCCAGCTGTGGGTGAAGGGGAGAAGCCCTTGATCAGCTACCTGAAATAGAGGGAGAGCAAAAAGCAAAGAGAGAGGGCTGCAAAATTCAGCAAAAGGGAATATCTTTTTTAAAAGAGCTTGAATGCCTTTTTCCTTGTTATTTTCCTTKCAGGAGCTCACGTTCCTGCTGCTGGTGAGAGATGGGATGGGTTGGCTTGCTCCATCCCACCCACTGCAGCAGGGTTTTGTCCTTGCAGTTACTGTCCCCCGTTTCTGTCTGCCCTGGCTGCTTCCCACTTAGAAATCTGATTTCAAAGCAAAAGACCTGAGATAACAACCAACAGTTTTGAAGGCGGCTGGCTGTCTGCTGCTCTTGGTGGTCTACCAACTCTGGAGCCGGGTCAGTGTAAGGCAGGAGAGGAGCTCAGCAGAGGACTTGCTTGCTTGGGTGGAGGGATGGGGAAACCTCAGCTCACAGCACCTGAGCATGGGGGGCCTAGGGTTACCTGTCCCAGCTTGGTTGTTACTTTGGACAAAAGGATTGGTGAATTGCAGRGTATTTTAACTGTTGCTGAGCTGTATATACATGTCTAGAGCAGGAGCTCTTCTTATTAAAACGTTAATTGATTAACCTTTCCCACTTCTACCTCCAATATTCTTCTAATAGTGTTTTCAGTATTACTGATTATTTTTTCCCCTGTATCCTTCCAAATAAGTATCTATGTATATACATATATAGAGAACAACTGCTTTATTTTCTGTAAGAAATGGGTAAAAAAGGAAAATCAATGCTTTCTCAATGGCAAGGGTGAAATCCTGCTGCCATTGAAGTCCAACTTCCCAGGACTTCTGAAGAGGCAGCGTTTCACCCCAAACGCCCTGCGGTGCACCTGCACTCCATGCCGTGGGGACTAGCATTCAGCCGGCAGAGACGGTCCTCAGATCCAGCCGCCTGYCAGTCATCGTACTATTTCCTTACAGCTTCAGCCCTCTCTGCTAACACTGCGTGCTCTTATGGCACCCACGATAGCTCACATTATTCCTCTTCCCGCAGCCACRGACCTGCTAGCTCCGTCTGCGCAGGCAGCAGTTGTTGAGAGAAATGGTTATTTTGCATCTGAGTTGATAATGATGCTGTAAGAATGTCACTGCAGCACAAGACCAAATGTCCAGGGAGTGGGTTATCTAGACAGATTTGAAAGGAACACTTTTGCCTATGCATGGGAACATGTTCCATGCCATTAYGTGTTAATGGATATGATTTATTTCAGAAAAAAGGAGAAGAAAACCCAGGCAAATGTAGAACCAATGATTTATGGGAAACAACACTGTTTGGAATATAAATACAGACAAGCAGCATATTTGTTGCTGATGGTGTTATGTTCCCTGGGATAATAAAGCCATTTTGTAACTATTTGTCTGTGTCTTGAGCTTGCACACATTTTGTCTCAAAGTTTTTAATTTCTAATGAGGTTTCCTATCTCTAAATACTTTTCTCAGATCAACAAAAATGGTTTGACATCCATTTGTAAAAGGCTTCATTGTAATGTATTAGTACGTTCTGTTCCCGCATCAGYTTCTTCTGTTCTCAGGATCTCCCCCAGTCCTCCTTTATCAGCCTGACGTGGGGGAAGAAACTTGCAAATAAAGAAGTATGTTGTATCTGGGCCTGCTACTGAAAATGTCTTGAGCGTTCCTGAGCTCTGCTTTCATGCCAGACTTGGAAAAAGCTTGYCATGCTCCTTTCCTGGGAGATTAGTATGAACGGAAACACTTGGAAAGCAATTGTTCTTCATGTGTTTTTGACCCTTTCCGTGACTAATATTTCTGGACGTGTTCATCTTGTTTCACTGCAGGCATTTCTGCTGTACCATAAAAGTAATGAAAAAAATAACCAGAGAACRAGATTTTAATCTTATTCTATGGTAAAGTAGTACACAAGAATTGTTTTTCAATATGTACAAATGAACTGTATCTTTTTTAGGTGAATTGTAATAATGGAAGGGAAAGAACATCCTGGGAACTGAAGCTATGTTTAGGGTAAGTAAAGGACAGCATTGCGTGTATTATTTTATCATCATGTATCTCTAATCTGGAAGAATTCCTCTACAAACCTTTAGGAATAAGACGGTAATCTAGTTCCTGGTTTTGTTCAGTATTTGGCTTGTCTACTGAGACCAATGGGAAGAGATGAGTTTATTATGTTGATATTTGCAGGAAACTGAGGTGATATCACCAAGAGTCTTCAAGCGTATAAAGTGCCAAGGCTACAGTAAGAAATGGTGCAGATAAAAATATAACCATTCAGAAACACTGCAAAGAAGGAACACGCTGCCATTTTTGTGCTGTGGAGCAACATGGCAATGTGGAAGCAAGAGCCRGTCCAGTAAAGGACAGGATTTGATAGATGTCACCTCACGGCCAAAGTGTCCCACCTCTCAAGTCTTGTCCTGACCCAGTCTCCTTGTAGTCAAAAATAGTAGTCATTGGGAGACTTGAAATGCATTAATCAAGAGAGAGATTTCCATACACATTGTCAGTCTATGAAGCTGTCCAGCTTTCCTCTCTGAATTTTGTTTTATTCAAGTTTCCCCCAATAATAGTGGGTTATCTTTTCTACTCTATCAGTTTGCCATAGGTTGCAAGTGGTAGAAGTGAATAAAATTCTTCAAGAATAGGTTCTGCTGCAATGATCCGTGTTACTTAAACATGTGATCAAACGAAAATGCAGCTTTTGAAGAACATTTTWGAACAAGAGCAAAATCTAGCAACTTGTTAGATGCCCTCAATGACTGTAGTCTTACTGGAGACTTTGATCACAGCTTCCTTCATCTCTTTTCATGCTGCTTACAAAGTTATGTAAAAATGTAGTGTATGATTTACTTTAACCAAAGAAAGACAAATCCATTCTGAAGGTGGGAGGTGGCCTGGGCTTGAGCTGTGTGTAGATCTTGAATGATTTTGGTGTGGTTTCTCTGTAGAGGATGTGTCAAGTGACTGACAGCAGGGCCACATCAGAGAACATCGTTGTGCTAGTTATCGACTATAATGAAGTGGAAAGGTGACCTTCTGCAGTCAGGTTTCATTATTTCAGACTCAGAGATGAACTTYCCCCAAAATTGTGTGGTGTAATGGGTATCTCTGCGCTAACCCTCCTACCAGCCCTGTTTGCACACCTACATTTTGAGCCATCTGGAAGCTCCTATGGGCCAGGAGCCATACCCTGAAGCAGGACAGTCTTCTCCAGGGGAGCTGTGGTGGTTACTGAAGGAATKCTGCCTTTATTTAGTTCATAAGAGACGGTTCCCATCACTGCTGAACTGCAGATACTGCTCAGTTGCTGTCCTGCGACTGCCGTGCTACATTGCAGTATTTCAGGAGGAAAAGTGGAGAATGAATTTTCCATTTGAAGCCATATGAGGGGATTCAGCCAGACAGCATGTAATTACCCTAGCTGGAGCCGGGCCAAGGGAGAGGATCTGTGGCTCCCCATCTGCAGGCTTATTTTCAGCACTTCAAATGAGAGCTTGCACGGAAGATGTCGAAATTAATGAAACAAACTTAGTTTCTGTCTGGACATCTCCTCCATCACGCCCACATCAGACACAAATAACTCACCAGTATGGTTTACCCTGTACTGCCCTTCAAAGGCTCAGCTTACAAGCCCAAATGAAAGAGCAGCTGGAGGCAAGGAGCCTTTCCCATTCATTCAGGTGAGTTGTGAAGTGGGTAATGAAAGTGCTATTGTTTTCCAACACGGGCAAAATAGGTTATTCAGGCAAATAAATTCTGCCTTGTGACTCTTCCTTTTACAATAGAAACCGTGGCCCTAATCCAGTAAAGCACTTTAGTATGTGCTTAACTGGAAATTTGTGAGCGGCCCTGCTGATTGCAAGGGATCAGCTCTTGTGCTTGAAGTTAAATATGAGGAGTGGGAGCTGGCCGGTGGGCGGATGAGCGGTGCGATTTCTCAGGGGCCCTGCCTTATTATCTATGATTATACGAGCTTAGCGTTTGGCTGGATCCGGGCCCATTTGAACAAAGAAGCGGGGTTAGCAGGCGTGCAAATAGGGAGCAAAGCCAGAGGGTTCCAGCAGTATTGAACACAACTTTGTTACTCTGACAGAATGTATAAAAGTGAATGAAAAGGCTGCGTGATTGCTGTTGCCATCCTGTTAATTAGGCTGAACTCATGCTTCATTAGTGCTACAATATGCTTCCATCTTAACAAAGCCCTATTGGGTGTATGGAGCCACTTCACTATTAGTAAAATGAAGCCTTATCAGAAAGCCCTGTAATTCATTTCGTAAGACAAGTCATGACATATATTGTGTTGAAATTGCACTGAAGAGACACATTACTTGCTTAACACTTGCTTTTCCTAATGAACAGGGAAAGATGTTTTCAAAACTAAGTTATTTATTGTATGGGGAGCTCTTCTGACCTCATGCCTATTTACATTGCATAGTCCTTTAGCAGTGTTTCAAGTAGTTCCTAAATAACACGAATTGAACTGAGCTGCTTTTGCTTTTGCACATCCTCTCAGTGGCATTGTGAAAATACTGTCAAACATTAAAATCCGTTTCTTGCTGTCATTGTGGGGAAGAGAGTTTTGCGTAGAACCAGTACAATATCCCTGCAGCAGGAATGCAGCAAAAGCACTAGCACAACCCACATTCCCTGCTTGCAGCAATATAAAGCAGTACTGATTAAGCAGCATAGTGAAAACTTGACACAGAAGCAAGAAACAATGTGTATTGAATTGTTCATTGCCCCCCAGAAAACACTGCGCTCCCCCGACACTGCCGTACCGTGGGCAGAGCGCGTTATCTGTAGTAGTGTTATGATAGATGCTGACCTGGCAGTGATTTTTCTATGGACTCACTGTGCTGGGAAGGGGGTTTGGATGAAATCAGGGCACAGGGCCACACTGGCCTCAACTGGAGAGCTGACTTAAGACAGTCCTGACCTACCAGACATCYCCACTTTCTTAGTGATGTTGGTGGTTTTCAGTGGCTGCCTTTGAAACCAGATTTCTGCAGATCAGAATACATTAGGACTGAAAAAAAAAAAATCCCAAAGAGTTTTTGCTGACCTTGACCCATCCATCTAGCGCAGCATATGGCTGCTCTCTGCAGTGCGGTCGGCACTGCGGGAGTATTTGGTCACGGGTGGAGAAAGAAAGAGCAAAAGGGTGAGAAAGTGGGTGTAGGGAGGAGTGACTAACAGATCTACCACCGAGGGTACAAAAATTAATTGTGTTCACAAAGGTATGAATTTCAGGCACAATAATTTCCCAACCGGCGTAATTGCTAGTGACTGTTAGGGTTGTGGGGCAGGTTGTGTTTTGTGCTGCAGTGATTGCCTCACGCAATGACTCTCACTTCTACAGGCTGAAGTCAAATGGGAAATGTTGGCTTCACTTCAGTACAGCAGGATGAATACCATGGTGCTCCACCGTCTTCCCCAGAAGGTCCTCATTTGATGGATCCCTTCTGGGAGCCCCAGTGGCAGCATCGCTCTCTGCCRCAGCCGAAAGCAGCCGTGTCCGGCAGAGCAGGTCATGTGTAGTGGAGTTAGATTCCAACTCCATCCTAGCTTTCAGCTCTTCCTACCTGAATGACCTGGATTTGCTATCACTGGTGGTAAGCTCTGGGATGGGAGATGTGTAGCAACATTTTTTTATTTTCATGTTTCCTCCTTGTACCATTCTTTAGCCTTACTGTAATCATCCATGCTTACTCACATCTTCCAACGGTAGACCTAAAAATATCTCCCTCCCTCCATTTCTAATGCTATACCTTGCAGACCAGAAATGACCCTATATGAGAGGGTCATAACAGGACAATCTAATGGAGAAGAAAAATGGCAATGAGGTAATGTAGCAAAACCAACTGTCTGAAAGAACATCTCTGAACTGCTCACCAATTCTGTTTGCTCTTGCAACTCAGGCTACTTGTATTGTCATCCAACTCCAGGGCTGAAGGGCATTTATTGGTGTAACCCTGTGAAAGCCATGGATTTTATCCCAGGGTGGCTGTAGTCGCAAGTGAGTGCCGTGGACGGTGGGCGCACATCCCCAGTGAAATCAGCACCAGCCCTGCGAACCTGCGGGAGCTGCGCTTGTTCACACCAAATCAAATTTGCCCCAGCGCTCTGAAATGAGCACCGTGATACAAAATTTATAACAATGACAATTGGGAACCAGAGGTGGTTTCGCAGAAGGATTATTATTTACTTATTATTATTATTTACTTATTATTATTATTATTAAGAAATCTCTTATTCTTACAGGCATGGAAAATGCTGCACTACAGTAAATTTGGGAAGATCCTGTAAGATTGTCTTCCAAGATGGAATAATGCCTTTCTTGATGCCCTGGGGCTGCCATCACCATAAGACACAGTTGTTGGTTTTTGTCAGGTTAGTTTGAATCTGGATCAGATCCCTTGCTCTGCTTTGCCATGCAGCTGTAGAGATGCTTGAGCTGAAACGAAGTGATGGGACAGGACGAAGCAGTGCAGGACAGGAACGGCTGTTTTGGTGGCAGAGCCAGCTTACATCGATTTAAAGTGATCACAGAACTGTCATACAAGATAGGTGATTGCTCATGTTCTCCGCTGCTTATGGTCAAGGACACACCTACAACTGTTTGGTTGCTTAACCAAGTGGTTTCCTAAGCTCATTTTTGTATAGGTTACATATATAACCAAAAGCAAATAAAGAAAACTAGTGTGTCAGATAGCAAGAAATTGTAACTGCCAACTCACAATTGTTTTTTTTAGTATATATAAGCCATAAGAGCATCTAATTTTCCATTCTTCTGGCTGGGTTTGTAAATGTGAATATGAAATAAATGACCCATTATCAATGCGTTCCCACATAATAACAACAGTACAAGATGCAATCCACTAGCAAATGTCTAATCCAGTTATTCTGTGGGTTTTTTTAGATAGCCTTCCTGGGGTGAAATAACCATTTTTAAAAAGTGGATGGTCAAAATTTAACATGTTGAGGAGCACAGGCTCCCCTCCCACTTTGCTGTGCTCGTGAACTGAGTTTGCAGGGATGGTGGGTGTCAGGTGGTACTGGATATATTTTGCTTCACTTGTCATATGCCTTAACTCACCAACATGCAAGTGTTTTGCATCTGGGTCAGCTGTATTTTTATCAAGTATTAACATGCATAAGCGTTTGCCAGTACTTAATAAAAATGCTACTGAAAAACTGCATTCTTCCACCTCTTTATTGAAGCAGATTATATTGTGTTTGAACTGTGTTTGAACTGAGGGTACACTCATGTGAAAACTCTTACATTCATAACCCACACCCAAGCAATAACAAAGAGCTCAGTTAATGAAAATCACTCAAAGGAAATCACTGCCCACCCCTTCCAAGATCAATTAGAAAGATTATTCCAGCATCCCTAATGCTGCCACGCTGCTGTTCTACTGTAAAACACCTCTTCCCTTTAGACGGCTAAGGTAGGGAGACTGAAAATAATGTGTAATAAACAGTGCTGGAAAAAAGCATTTATGGTGCTATGACCACCATAAATTCCTACAGCAAAGGACAACACTCGGACAGTGTAAATATCACAGGTCTCCTTGTGAGGCTCGCATTCAAATGAGCACGAGAACAGAAGGTTTGAGGCCAAAAGCTGCTGCCCAAAGGTGGATGGGAGAGTTTCAACCACCTTTTCAGACAAAGGCTGGCAAAACTTTTCCCAGCGGGTTTCTGTCTTTGGAGGAGGCGGCGTGGCTTCGTAATGCTCCCGTAGATCAAGGATCAGTTGGAAGATGACTGCTCTTCCAAACAGGGAAGAAAACATCCTTTCTGGCAATACACCAGCAAATTCAGATGCTGTAACACCACAACAGATGGAGTAGCTGCCAGAGAAGAAATACTATGTGTAGAGCAGGGAATCCAACATTTTGCTCTGTGGCTATAAGCACGGCAGTGTGGGCAAACCCTCGGCTGCGGGACACGATGATGTTCCACTGGCTTCGGACATGTACAGCAAATTATACCAGTTGAGAGTTTGGCTTTGTTGTGGGTATTCCAGTTTCTAAATATGTTTGTCCTCCTCCCCTTTTTCCTTTCCTCTGGTGTCTCTGTTGACAGCAACAGGTTTCTCTCAGGGATTTATTTTTCCCACTGCATCGGAAGGTGGGCCTGAGCATTAATGATGCAGAGCTGAATGCTGGATTTTCTTAATAATTACCAAAGGTCTTAAAATCTGAGAGTCTAGTGTTTATCGATAATGAGAAAATGTCAGAACTGCTTTGAATATTTATCTGATACTAATTGTTCTGCAAAAAATAGCCAATTTTTTAACAATGTGAAAAATTAGAATTTCCAAAGCAGCATTTTTCATTGCAAAAATACACCAATCCTTTAAACAGCATTAAAGATATAATTCATTGACTTATGCAAATGAAAAATGTTCATAATCTTTTTGGTAAATATTTCATTTAGTGTAAATACAGATCCATTTTAAACTGCAAACATATGCAAAGGCGGGTAAGGTTTATTTCAAACACTTCACAACACAAAGAGCTGCTGTATTTTTCAAGTGATTTTTCCTTCTGCCCACATCTGGAGGCTAAAAGGGAGGAGAGATAAAAGGGCAAACTTTCTTCTCCAATGGTCATGACTAAATCACTGAGTAACTACTTTTTGCTCTTTACAGCAGTGTTCTAATATGCAGTGTGATTCACATGCTGCACTATGAAGGGAAAAGTGCCCCAACCCAAATAGCTGGGAACAGAAAATWGAAATACTGATCTTAACTACCCCTGTGTTTAAATAAGAGGATTTGTGGAGCACAGCAGGAGTAGCTGAGGCATCGGTTCCCTTTGAGCTGAACCCTCACTCTTTGCTCTCTAGCCATACAATTCATTGGCCTAACACATTACAATGCATTAGTTTGGCCGTGTTAATTCCTTTGAAATGTTTCAACCCACTGTACTTCCAAAATCACAAAATGGTTGCTTTAGCCTTACGTGCTTACGTGTTGTTGGAAAGACAGGACATTTCCTATTTAACTTTGTAGCATTCACTAACCACATACTTCAGATTTCTTGTCTGAGCCATTAATAAAAGCTTATGAACTACTGACACGTGTGATTGCAATCAGGAAATGTCTTTTTCAAACACGGGTGGTGCTTCTTTTGTCACGCCAGAAGATGGAGAAACGTCCACTAATTCCCTCCATTGATAATTTTTACCTTTGCTTTGCCTGCTGCTTAAGGCCGCCTTCGTCAAAGGGCGCTGCACAGACCACTTCTGCTTGCAGAGCGCTAATGAGCACTCGGTGCTGCCGGTGGCTGCTGGAAACGGCTTTTAACAGCTTCACTGCTGTCCACAGCAGGTGAGTCCAGCTCATCTGGAATGGGAACATAAATGCCAAGGATGCGGTAGTTACRGGCAGTGGGCAGTGGGACTGCCCCGTGCCAACACTGCGAACTGCCGCGTGGCCATGCGGGGCTGCAGGGGCACTTGATTTTGGGGAGTTYGTGGCCCTCTTCACCATGCTAGATCTGTTTGCCCACACTCTTCTCCTTCCCCCCACCTAGTACTTCATTTCTATGTGGCTCTTCATAACCACCTCAATCCCTGCCCCGGGGAGGGAGATCTCCCAGTGTGATGGGGATCATCTGTCGTCCACCGGCACAGCTTCCTCAGGTTCCTCCTCTCYCACCTAGGAAGCACACGAGAGTCCTGCCCTTCACTGTTTGTGATTAAAAGCTTAGTGAATTCCAGAGGACTCCTTTTCAGTAAAACACCAGTTTTCGCCAAAGGCAACAGGTCAAAGTTCTCATTGAACTTCTAAGACCCGTAGACCCCRAAGAGCTTTGTGCAAAGCCCACGAGTTTGGTTTTCAGCCAATGCCATCAACAACCAGAAAAGAKAAGGTGGAGAAGGGGATATTTTCTACATAGTTTCCCTCGGTCTTCTGCCATGTGTGTATTCAACTTTATTTTCCTTACTTTAGAACAATTCTTTCCCTCAGCCAGGGGAACTGCTGATTTCTCTTGCTGCTTTTCTAATGAGTGTCTTCTGGATTATCTCTATATTCCCAGAGGGGTTGTACCTGCATCTCCTAGGAGAGAAGCAGCTGCCTCTGTGCTCTTCAGGTGGGACAGGACTGTTTGTATGGTTAAAAACGCCTTTGTTTCTCACRCTGGCTTTGCTTATATCTATTTTGCTGCCCTCTGTTATCTCCTGGGCACTTCAAGAGCTATTGCTTGCCAATATACACGTTTGCTGTTGTTTTTTGCTAATGCATTACATTTTGCTCTTCTAAGAGGTATCTCATTATCAGAAGTCCAGCACAAAGCCAGAAAGAAGCCAGTATCCCACCTGCGTGGCCCCTTGCAGGGCAGTGCTGCAGAGCGGCTCAGATGCAGGGTATGGACTTTGCCCTCAACCAGAAGTTGCTGTGCGGCATGGCACCGGGACCAACAGCCTGGCTTGTTAGCATGAAACTCCCAGCAAAGCTGGGAAAGTGAAATCCTGAAGTCACTGGGGACTTTTTACCAATAACTTCAGCAGACTCAGGTTATCACCCCCCACCCTCTCCAGCAGTACAACATGGGGTCCTGCTGGCCTTGTGCTTTGCTCAGCACCTTCAGTTCARGGTGGAAATCAATCATTTGGCTTTAGATTCAGTTTTAGTCCTTCMTCGAGATTACCTAGAAAACCTCAGACAAGCAGATAGTACCTACGTGATTTGCAGCCCAGAAGAGGAACAGCCACATCTTTCTTATGGGAGTGGGAGAGCATCGCTGCTGCGGAGGACACCTCCCTACCTCTCCCCATGGGTACCGGCACCTGGGGAGCAGAGGGCACCGAGGGAATAACCTTCAGTCTGCAAAATATGAATAATATCCAGACTGCAGGCCCTTGCTTAGAACTGCTCCCTGCTGCTAGCAAGGCGTCACAGGCTCTGCAGAGCCGGTGCTATGCTCAGGACCCCCAGCTCGGAGCTGTTGCTTTTTTCCTTTGGCACCTTGCACYATTATGATATATTACAGCTGGACTCCAGATGTACTGTACTATAAGATCTTGCTTTAAGTATWCCCTGAAGATATAGACAGCTTTTCCAATTTTTAAAATGCTAATAAAAGGATTAGCATCATTATTTATTTGGTTGATATTTTCTCCCCGATGCACACATGTCTGAGCAGACACACATATAGGGCCAGGATTTTTTTCTCTTGTGAGCGAGGCAGCATCAACAATGTTCTCACCCCCTGCTCCCATGAGGAGTTTGAGCAAGAAATTTCTCATTTAATTGAAGTTTTATTTAAGGTATAAACTTTAAAATGCTTTCTACTACCTTAATGGGGTCAGCTGTGCTTTTCTGTTGATTGGACCAGGACRAGGGGGAGAGAGTGGTGGAATAGGAGGACCTAAAAGGGAGATCACACAGATCAAGAGGGAAGGGTCCAACAAGAAGGTGCATGACAAGGAAGGCACGAATGAGGCATTGGGAAGGTTGGGAATGGAAGAGATCTAGGGACAGGGAGTTGCAAGCTATTCTGGGCTGGAGCAGAGCACTGGTTTGGGCAGGGCATCCCAATCAAGATAAGGGAAGACACATGCAGGTTGCCTCTCCCAGCAGATAGCCCCAAGCTATGCCCTTTGTGATGTGCTGATGTGCAGCAGCTGAGCCTGCTTGCYCCTGCAAGGTGGGAGGTGGATGGCAGCAGTGTTCCTGGGGAACAGGAGCTCCTGGGGATCCTTTCTGCTGTGGCTGCAAGGTAAAGCCCTGCTCTGGYCAGGGGTTTGGTTTTTTCTCTTCTTGTCCAGAAAGATAAAGATGTGAGTAGATCCTTCGTTCCTGTTTGTGTAGACTTATTTGGGGGTTSCAGCTCCCTTGCTGCCCCTCCAGGTATGAGACAGTTGTCTGGTCAGGGAGCTGAATAGAAACTTTTCCCATTAGGACCAAACTTGGTGGAAATGAGGTAGTCTGCTTGTTTTCACCTTTCATGCAGTATCATGGAAGTGCAGTTGGGTTTGTACGTGCAAGAGAAAGAAAGAAGTGTTTAGTGGTTTGCAGGAGTGCTCACTGCAGCACAGCCTTTAGCTGGTGGCCAGCACAGCCACAGGATCAGGTCAGAAGCATTGGTGGTTTTGATCTGTGGATCTTTACCCAAGGGARGATGTGATCCTTCTGCTGAGGCTCTTGCCTTTGGTGTCCTTCTTCACAGGAAGGATCAAGAGAARGTGCCAAAGTACAGCTCAAATGTTTTCCCTGAGCTGTAATGGCAGGGTGGAAGCACTGTAGGTTTTTCTTTCAGCTAAATTAAATACCCTGTGTCTTAGATTCTAAAGCTCCATTTTTTGCCTTTTGGGTAAATCAGTACTACTGAGTGAAATTGGTGAGGTAATGATAATTCTCCAGCTGCCATGTGGCTCTTGGTTTTTCCCTAACATAACCTCTCTGGTGCTGCCTCCAAGTGCTCCTTATAGATCCTGAGGACTTTGCTGTCCTCTGGTAACTACAAGAGACAGTCTGGGTTAGTGTGCTTTCAAAGAATGGAGCAATAATTGTCTGTATTTGTGAAGATTTTAGAGTTAACTCCAACGGTTRGGATAAACGGTGGGTTGTAAAAAGAAAGAACATGTGGATTTCTGAAATCCGTCAGAGCATTTGAAGGATTTCTCAGTGTACCCAGATGATAATAGCTGAAATGTAGGACATGTTGAAAAAGACTACAAAATAGAAAGAGTAGGTGAGGAACAAAATAATCAAGGATTGTTTTAAAGGGTCCTATGCAGACACCGAATTCCTTATAAGCAATGTTTTCAGAAGTACCAGAGCAACCCAAATCACATAAATACTCCCAAAAGTGTTTATCTCATGTATCATTTATGGATCTGTCTCATGGCTGGAACATGGGGGTAGAAGGGGGAGCAAGCTCTCTGGGAGTGTTTATAGAAAAAAGAAGTTTAATAGTTTGCACACTTGTAAGTGCTTTGCTCAAAATTCAGCTATGCAGCATGCGAAATTGTGACTTGGGTGGCTCTGAAGATGCACAAATGTCCATCAAAAAATCAAATAAAATAACACTCACATGAACAACGACATTCTTGCAGGAACACATCTTTTTTTGGCCGCATACATGGTAAGGTGCTCTGGGTTCTCAGCGTGACCCGGCCCCCGCTCCCCCATGTTTTGTACCTGTTTGGCTTTTCTCTGTCACATTTGGTTGAAGTTCACTTTCAGCATCAATTTTGACGGGGCCTGACAGCTTACACACAACACAACTCCATACCCTAATTTTCTTAACTGATCTCAAATAAGAGTTTAGCTCTCTTTAAAAGTGATAATACTTTAACCCTGTTAATTTTGAGAGAGCAGAAACATATCAGTTAGAATTTGCTCGATGCATTTAGTAAYGCCTTGGAGAAGTTCTGGATTTTGAGTATGTCTGTATGTAGACCGTTTCCTCTACTGCCTGTGTCTATAAGAAGCCCCTTTCCCCTCTTGCCTATGGAGCTGCCCTAACTCTAACCTAGTCCCTTCTTCACAACTTTTAGCTGGATCTGGTTCAGTTCTGTGCTACTTTTCTGTGCCTTCCCAGAACTTTCACCATGGCACCAGGATACAAAAATGGAAAAAAATTGGCTAAACTGACTTGCATGAACACCTCTCAGCCTGCTTTCTATAACTTTCATAGAGTTACTGTAACCTGTTATGGCTGATTATAAAAAMCATAGCCTTAGTGGTCATAGGTGGTGGTGCAATCATTACCGTGAGGAATGGGATTTCTGCAGTGCCCATCTTGGTGAATGCCTTGGCGTTGTTCCTGCAGATCAGAAAAAAGTTGACAAGAGCATGCATCTTTCTGTTGCTCTCTCCCATAGTTAAAAGGAGAGGTAGCTTGTACACTCAGTCATTCCTCTGATCATACCAAGTCAGCCAACTACTGTAATAACAAAAAAAAAAGTAATTTCTCACATGATAAATAGGGATGTTTCATCCAAGAAAGGATGCCCAAATGAAAACTTACCAGTAAGATGACCCAGGCTCACTACCTATCACAGTCAAGCTCACTGGCAGGCTGCTCATGGATTTCAGAAATAATTTAAAAGCAGAGTAAAAGCTCAGCCTGTACCTGAGATTGTCAAAACTGATGTTAACAGCAAAGCTGACAACTCGCTCGTCTTGCAAAACCCTCAGAAGTGGTTTTCTATTTTGTTGGAGTCCCCTCAGTGGTTTAGAAAAAAAAATATAGATGTACTGAAAAGAACAGGTTTGCTTAGGCAGCATCCTAAGCCACATGGAGCCCTCAGCGTAAGACGATTCTTTCTGGGGTTATGGACTTCTCCTGTGCACATAATGATGGCTGCAATGAAAGGAGAGCACCTGGAAAGTGAGCAGTAATAATCCCAGTGCCTGGGAAAGGTGGTCCAATAAGCAAGGTTAGTCCTAGAAAGTGARACTTGGCAAGACCACAGTGTTATTTTTCAGATGTGGGGAAAAAAAAATAAATTGAGAGGGGAAAATAATGAGTACGTGCAGTAGAAGAAGAAAGTTTCACTCCATAAAGGCTTGTGGTATGCTTGCTAACCTGTGAATAGATAACTTGCCTTTCTTTGATTAATCCTGGGTGTCTAAATGGCATGATCAATACATAGTTAATTCTCAATAACTGTACACAGTGAAAGTCCTATAAGTCCCAAAGCAGCCAAGAATGAYAAGGCAGCAGTGCCTGTGATAACCACTGAGCTGGCAGACTTCACCGGGTGTGAGGCCAAGTTCACATAAACCCAACTGGAAACAGACTCCAAAAAAATCCCAGCTGTATCTCCTGCAAAACTAGATGGGTAATAGGAGCTACCGAAAAGATGCTAAAGTACTCAGGGATGTTAAGGACGTTTAAAAAAAAAAAAAAAAATTGTGGATTTATAAGAATAGATCAAAATTTATCTCTGCAGTGTCAGAAGTATTGGGAAACCTGAAACCGCAGGAAACTCCCTTGGGTTTGCTCTCTTTTATAAATTCTGACCTTTGACTCAGCTGCCCAGACACTGTTTGGATTTCACATTGGTTTACCTCATAATTGGATGAAGCTCAGAAGTTTCAGCTGAGTTTCTGGGTTCAATCAAATCATCATATATATGAACTCAGAAACTTAGCATGAAACACCTGCTGGGAATTCACATTGCAGCCCAAAACCCAATAAAAAAATTCTCAGGAGAAGTGTTGAAGTGGCATCTTGTATGGCTGCCCAGAAGAAACTTAAATAGCTTATGGTACTTTTGACATGATCCAGCTATTGCATCCCCTGTGTCTGGCTTTCAGCCGTCCAGGTTGCTGCAGTAGTTGCTTCCTGCTCTGTAAAGTTCCTTAGCTTGCACTAAGCTTGATCCATTTTTTTTTCCTCAGCAGTGCAATAATTTACTCTCCTGAGGAAGGGCTACGTGAGTAGCCTTGTGTTCATGTATAAAACTTACCTTTCCTTGAACACTTCTTTTTCTGCACCGATGTGTGCAAGTAACACAGCAGGACGTTTACCCCACAAAAGCCTCCTGCGTCTACTTTTCTGTAGCATCCTTTCTCTGTCTCAGGCAAACCTGCCTCAGTTCTCCCCTGTCTTTGATTTCTGCCTGGCCTACTTACGAGTGCGGATTATCTGAAGACTCATGGTAAATGGAAAATGTGAAAATATGGTAAATTGCYACAACTTGTGATTTAGTTTTTGAGCACCATGCCTCATTGGCTGTAATTTGTCAGCTGCTATTTAAATTGTACTGTTTGTTATTTGGATGTTCCTACAGAAGCCTTTAGTCGCCTGTTTTTTTTGAAATAAATTGAAAAATATCTCTGGGTCAAATATTGCCTTTGCATTTGGACTCTGTTACGGTGATAAAGCATTTCAGTATTTGCATTGCTTGCTTGCAGCTAATGCTACGCCCCTGGAGGTTCTCTTAGTGGGAAGAACGTTTTCTGTACAGGAGCCATATGTGTAGAGAAGATAAGATTTGCAATTGCATATTTAAAAAAACAAATACRTAGGTCAAATGAGCAGCTGGTCTAACTCCTGTTGTCAGTGAGCTTCCTCATGGCCAGGCTCGGCTCAGAGCATTTATGGAAGCATGGCACCAGTTATGGCACTGGTGGCTGAACTGTTATTAAACAAACAGTAGGAAATAGCCCAGCTGAGAGACAAGCAGCATAGGAAAGGCCTTGAAAGCTTATTTAGTACAGTGAGATTTTTCTGAGTTAACCTTTTCGCTGGGTTTCTGTGCTTGAAGGAATAGACTTTGCAGCTTGTGCAAGTTTCTCTGAAAGTTTTAGATGAGCTGCTGAGTTTTATTTTGAAAAAGTGCATTAGAAAGTTGCTGTTGCTCTGTTATCCTTATTTTTCATGCTTGGGGCCAGGCAGTTTAGGAGGTGAGCGATGGGTTCCCACCCATAYCGGCACCCTGGCACCTCATGTGAAGACGATGCAAGTGCTGTGTGCCGCCTTGGGAGTGGGAGGGGGGCAGGGGTGGCTGCAGGCATCAGCTCGGTGCGGTACCCTGGGGATCTGCAGCATCTCCCGCCTGAGCATAGGAGATGTCGCAGGGCCGTGATTTTGGGAAGGTTGAGGTGAGATCTGCTTGCAGTCCGGATCTGGTATAACTGTGTCTGACATCTGGTTTGCCCTGTCTTAAAATTACTATTCTGTGTGTCATGGGTCAGGGGGGTTAAGAGACTTGGAGAGATTTTCTGAACAGGAACTTTTTGACTTCTGAATCACCTGAGCATCTCCGTGAGCTAYGCTCCAGAGCCAGAGTGGACAGAGATGGCTGAGCTGCCCGTGGAYGCACCAGTTAGCATGGCGATCCATAATGCAAAAGCCCTATGAATATTTGAGACTCTGTGTGGTGATACGAGTTTGCCTGAAGTTTTCAATCCACTTCATGAATTTGAAAAAGAAGCGGAAACCAGAGGTCCAGCGCTCTTAGAGAGTGGATGGAAATCGTGACATCAAGGCTGCTGGAGGACAGATTTACGTGTTTTCATCATATGCCCCATTTCTTTTGTGCTGTTCTTTGGCCAGCTCATTTTCTGAGATCCTTCTGATTTAGGATATAGATTGTGCATTCTCCTCCCAGTCACTGCCCTGCTGACAGTGACATGTTTTTTGAGAGAATACCTGGGAACACAAATCCATCAGGAATTTCAATGAGAGTGGATTGTTTGGAAAATAGTAGCTCCAAGTTTTGTACATCTGCCTCCTTACGAATGCACATTTTTATGTGTATAAAAAGGCAGTGCTTCTCTGGAGAGGTGTTCTTGCGGGCATCTTGCTCCTCTGTCTGAGCTCCATGCTCTGAAACAGGCAGGATGAAATCTTAGCTCCTTTCAAGGCAATGAGATTCTTGCTGTTAACTCTTTATTTCTACTGGCCTCTCTCCAGGCCAGCGTGATGTTAATACATTTATGGCACCTTCTCTAAGATCTGTTTCTCTGCTCTTTTCCATCTCAGGACATTAAATGCAGTGATGCTGCTGCTCATTTTCACAGATGAGAAGTGATTGCTGTATATTGATTTATTTATTATTTTTTATAAACTCAGGAAATTAGTGGTACAAGTTCACTGAGCTATGCAGTGATTGAGGAATGTTAAATACCCCAGGCACTGTGTGCAAGTGATGAATACACTTTCTTGGCTAAGGGCTGGCCAAATTTAGCCTTAATTGCTGGGCTGATAAGGTTGCTGTGTACAACCTGGGATCCCTGGTGCTCTGTGCAGCTCCTTTTACCCATGGTTGAGGAGGGATTCCCTCAAAAGGGGTTCCCATCCTGCCAGAGACCTCCCTAGATGAGCCAATAGGAAATGCTGGAGAGGGATGTTTCTGCAGCCTCCTTGTTTTTTGTTGCCTTAAGCCCCTAATCTGGGGCTTGCTCTGTTTGGGTGCTCCTTCCAGTCCCCAGAGCGATGGGCCACGGCTCCGCTGCAGCCGGGCTGGTGCTGGAGGAGGAGGCAGAGGTGCTCCTCTTGGTTGCACTTACACTTGGTTGTGGTCTGAACTGCAGCTGGGGAAGGCAAAGACCAGGGGACAAGTCCCTGTGTGGCTGAGGGGCTTCAAATCCACTTCTCCCAGCTCCCAACTAACTTGTGTCAGCCCCTTTTTGGGTGACACAGAGACCTCTGGTCTCACTTTTTAATAACCCGTGCACTCCGGTGAAGGTGCGCTGGGATTGCTGGTGTTCACCTCCTCGCGCCAGGGCCGGGGGGCTGCGAGGGAGACTCCCCAGGCTRAGCATCTCAGACAGGAGGAAGACCCTGAGCTGCCCTGCCAGGATGCTCGCAGCCCGCAGCTAATGCGGGAGCAAACCATAGGGTATGTAAGGAATTTGTTAGCAAAAGTGTTTTTATTGAGGGCACTTTTGAGGATAGTCGCTCTGAACTCAAGCACCCAAACTTCCCCCCCACCACTTTGGGCTCTCAACCCCCTTTTTGTCAGTCTAACCTTCGGTCTAACAAGGGAAGAGGTGTGTGTTAAGAGATGACTGCCAGACACTGTGCTCATCCCTCATGCTGATTTGAGAAATAAAGTATGTTATAGAGAACTTCTCCCCTAATTCATTYTCAGTTAATGGGTAAAAAGAGCTGGCACAGCTTGAAAAGTGCAGTGCGTGTAGTTYGGGAAAGTCTCAAGTCACAGTGGGAAGAGTTAAACTGCACTTAGTTAGTCTTGTTAATCTGATTTATTATAAGCAAAGGCACTCCAAGCAAAACAGCAACCCCTTAGATTTTTGTAAGAGATCTGACAAGCGTTTTGCAGAGGCATCTGATAACATTTAAGGATATTAAAAAAGCATATATAATTGCCTCCTAGGAGAGGCATTTGTGCAGTGCAAGTCAAGAGAGTAGAAAGTGACAGATTTGATGAATAGCTGTAAAGAAAAGCTGAACTCTTAGAAACAATATTATGAAAGTGTGATGTCTRAAGAGTATTTTCACACTGGTAAAACTTTACACGAATATTTAGGGAGTAAATCACTTGTTTTCAAACTCAGAACCAGCATTTATCCAGCAAGATACAGAGGCTTCTCCCTTTCTTGAGTAGCAAATATTGGACTCTGCTCATCAGGTTGTGTGTCTTAGGTAAGTAGATCAGGTCTTAACATTAAAGATAGGGGAGAGGATTTGGACACTGGAAGCTTTTTTTTTTTTTTTTAAATTTTAAACAGGTCTACTTGATCCTGAAATCTGGCAGAAATTTAATTTTACGTTAAATAACGTTGAGATCTGGATACTAAAAAAGTAAATGTATATATCTTGGAAGGACAATATACAGGAAATTAGTCTGGGRTGGGAGGAAACATAGACTTACTGTGAATGTATCAGTGGGATGCAGTTGCTGTACTCTGGCCTGCTGCAGTCTCATTCTGGGGCACCGAGCAGTGCTGAGGAGGTGAGGATTTAGAAATCTTGCACAGTCTATCCCAGCACAGCCATATCCTGTGGGTCGTTAAGCCATTAAAGTCAAGTACTTTCAGCCCCAAGTATCACACTCTATTCTGGCTGTTTTCATAGTTTCCTGCCCCCCCCCCCCC
>JASVER010000034.1:2820431-2983810 GCA_030449065.1 Oceanodroma leucorhoa
CCTTTCTAAATCACGGCACCGATGTTCCAGCAGCAGGCAGCCTCTCTCCCTGCGCTGAGTCAGGGCAGCTGTGCGGGCAGGGCAAGCMGGCAGCTTGCCGAACATCAGCACAGCGAGCTTTGCTCATGGCGTCCCATCCCTTAGCAGACAGGAGAATTCATTCTGGGGGTTTGGGTTAGTGTTATTTTACATGCTGTACTAGCACGTACGAAGGGCGACCACAGAGAAGAGCAAACCATCCTTCCCCATTTCTTTATTTTTGGAGACATCACAGGGGTTCAGCTGGAGGCTAAGGCTGGCAGGAGGTGGCAAGGAAGTCACAGGTGGCTGTTGCAAAACATCTGCTACCTCAGCCCGTGGGGAAGTTTTGCAAAAGGCCAGTATTGCATCTGTAAGGCAATCCTGGCCACAGAAATGCATCTGGAGAAGTGCAACCATGGACTATGTATCTAGTTACTTGTTTTTCTTGTCCAGAGAAAAACAATTTTAGGATGTAAGATTATACTCTGAAGGGAGGTCTTCTGCATAGGATCCTGCCCTGGGACAGAAGAGACTGTGAGCAAATTCCTTGGTGCAACCTGTGTCTGCAGGCGAAACCCTGGTTTTGCTCTGGATAGTGAGGCGGCTGATTCAGGAATGCTCAGGACTGGATTTATGGTCTTTCCTGTCATGGGACAAAATATGAATGGAGACCGGAAGATGCCACTGTGGGCTTTGCTTTTGGCCTGATGGCAGCAGGAGTCCTTGGGACACTATTTCAGGGGTAACTCAGCTATTAAGGGGATCAAGAAGTTTCACCACACCTGAAATGGGAGATGCCTGAGGTCCTTCCTTCTAGCTGTTTGCCCCAAAAGAGGGTCTGTGGAAAAATTTCCTCCTCCTGACATCAGATCAGTTTTCCCAGCATTTAATATATGCAGTTTCACACCCATTAACTTTCAGAGAGTCTGTTTAATGCTGTGGGTCTGATGCACGCTGATTCTTCAAAGGCCTTGAAGCTAAATAGGCTACTCTGTCAGTGATGTGAAACTATTAGAAAGATGGATGTGTTAAAGCCCTATAGCTGCGAGACACTGCAGCCGTGGCTGTCAAGTAGCTCTTTCAGAAGGCAGCAGGACTGCATGGGTGGAAACCCTTTTACAGGGGAACAAAGTGCCCTGTGGGGTCCTGCAGATCTTCAGGGGCTGCCAGCCTGATGCTGGAGAAGGATTTGTCCTAGAAACCCTTGCCCTTCCTCAGCTGTGAGGGTTTCAGGCAGAACACCCTCCTTGCTGGAAGGACGAGGGCTGGGAGCTGCCAAGCCCGACCCAAGAGTCCCTTTCCACCGCATGGCGTGGGGGCTTCAGACCCCCTGTCCGGCTCTTTCATGTGCGGTGAAGTGGCCAGTCCCAGAGTGGTGATTTTCATTTTCACCTTGAGAAAGCTGTTATTCAGGCTTGAGGCAGTTGCGTGTGTTTTTTGGTGTGTTTGGTTTTTTTTTTGTTTAAAATATAAGCTTCTCTTCCTTCTATTCTCTGATTAACTCAACAACCTTTTCCGAGGCTGAGGGAGCTGGGGCTTGCTGAGATGAGGCCAGTTGCACTTGATAGTGCTTTGAATATCTTGAGATTAAGAAATACGTGAAACTAGGATTTATTTATTACTTTAAAGACCTATAAGGAGAAAAAAAAAAAAGAAAAAGGTGGTGAAGGGAAGTTATTAGATTGGATTCTGAAGACCTGATAACACCACCAACCTCTACAGCTTCTCTCATGGGTTAATATTTTTATACCAAGTAAAACCATGCAGTTCAGACAGTATAATCCAAAAGTCATTACAGAAGAGGATAATTCCAACTTCCAACCTTTTATTTTAAAAAAATGTCCTACAGGGAGTTTAATTATACTGTGCTAATCGCTTTCATTATCACCGGTACAAGCATAAGACTGCAAATTTCTCTGAAGAGCAACTTAGTAACTTGGTGCCATCGGCTTTTACGGTTTCAGGTTGCTGGTTGCAGCCCCTGTGAATATGCTGTGTGTGTATCTTGGCTCTTTGGGGATGCAACACTTGCTTTATTTCCTCCTTCCTCTAACAGCAGAGCGCTCTTCCAGGAATTGCCTTAATGATGAAACCTCAGAGGATCTACCAGAAAGAGAATTTCCAGGATTCTATAAAAATTTAACGGGGTTGCATGGAAATGGTTTGAAAAAACCCAGAGAATTGGACTCTGTCTGTCGGGGTTTTAGCCATCCAAAATAAGTCTCTTGCGGTAATGTAAATCTGTTAAACTCTACTGAATGTTTTCCCGTAAAGYGTATCTTTTCCTGTTGAGATCTGAAGTTCTGCACTTTTCCACATAAAAGGAAACACAAGTATTTGTTTCATAATTTCCCTGGACCTTTCAGATTCAGAATGCCCTGAACGATGGACTCGGTAGCAGGAGGTTCTTTTCGGTGTGTGTTTTGTTTTATTTCCTTAAATGGGATGACTCCAAGAGCCACTGTACCAGAAACACTGCACAGAGCCCCAGAGTGATACACGACGTGCAGGAGATGAGGCTGCTTCCCAACACCAAGTACTCAATATCACATTTCAAGTGGTATTTAAATTATCTCTTCCGCTAAAGCCTGGAGAATTAAGACTTTCAGAAATGGTTAATCTCATGTCACTGGGGATCCAGATTCCTGTACATCCAAGGAATCTAAGGCAGGACACGTGGATACTTAGCAGCAGGAGCTCTCAGCTCTGCAGGACTCGGGTGTTTAGGCTGCATCCCCACCAGGTACAAGCAAGGTTAGCCCTGCCAGAGAGGGATGATAGCTAAAATCAGACCTTTGTTTGTAAATTTGTGCATCATTTGGAGAAGCAACGCTAGAAATATTTAAATGTTCTGCAAAAGTTGAATTCCAATACTGTGCTATTGTGGTTTTTGTTGGGTTTTTTTCCTTCATTAAACCCCATTTGGGGCCAGGCTCCTCACCGCTGTGCATTGCTCTGACTTTGTGAAGCTGTGCTAATTGAAAGCAGCAGAGGATCTGTCTCTCTTGTGTTACATTTAAAATATTCATACAATTAAACAGTGCTTTGAAGTGCTCTGGAGCTAGATGTACTCTGCTTTGCTTTGGGTGGTCAGGAAATGAAAATGGCAATGTTTTAATTGGATTTGGTCCTAAGAAAGTGTGCCATGTCCTTGTTGGGATTTCCTTGCTAAGTGATACTACACCTTCTTGCAGCTCRGAGCGGTTGGCCCTGTGCAGAGGGGACCATGATAAATGGTTAGTTTTAATTATCTCTACTTTGGAGTGAATTAGGAAGGAGGGGCATATTTTTATTCACTGAGCTGTATTACTCCACAGAGAAGAATTTGAACCAAGGAGAGAACTCAAATGCATCTTGGCTGTAGGACAGGTTCAGACTTGTTTATTTGTTTTGGGGGTTTTATTTTTGTTCTGTTTTTTGCAGTGGAAAAAACCCATTTACTCCAACATCTTGCAGCTGCATAATGATGTGCCATTTTCTGATATGCAATATCTAAAGGTCAGAGAAAGCCTTGCTGCTATAAAGTCACTGTTTTGCACTTGCAGGATGTGTGTGTGTATATGCACAAGAATTTCCTCTCTCTGCCCGGAGCGTCAGCCCAGCTGCAGGCAGAAGCTGTGTGCGGGGAACTGGGGCTATGGCACGTTCCCCACGCCATCRTGCCTTTCAAGAAACTGCCATCACTGGTGACATAGCATTGAATTTTAAAATTTGTTGTGCTGTTGGATGGTGGTTTTTTTTTTTTTTGACATACTTGTCTCATTTCAGATTCATTTACAAATCTTTCAGTCTCTGTTTTTGCAAATCTTTCGCTCAAAGTTGTCATATTCCCAAGCTTTGTTGGGTAACATCTTGTTGGCAACGTACCCCTGGCACAGCTAGGAAATAACAGCAGATGAAATGTATGTAGCTTTCCCTCTTTGACAACAGCAAACTTTCACAAAATGCTTTTTTATTCTGGAGTCTTAAAAAATTATATATTTGTGTGTATATATTTAAAAAAGTATATGTGTGTGTGTATATATATATAAGTAAAATGACGTATGATGTGTGTATATATAAATGTTAGCCACTTCGTGATATTTCTGGAAGGTTGGATGACATCGTAATCACTCAGAAGTTTACTTCCTTGAAAGTTTAAGCTGAAAATCTGCAGGCAACATTAAATCCACTGACTTCAGTCACCAAATGAACTTGCCCCTCAAATGTGTATTTCTGGGACACTTTCCTTTCACTGCAGGTCTGTTTTCTAATTTTATTTTCCTCTTTCATCTTCTAGCTGCTTATCTGTCCTTCCAGATTCATTACCTCTCCTTTCCTTTCTCCTTACTTCCTTTCTTCTCCCGCTGTGTTCCCATTTTTAATGATTTATTTTATGTTTTATTTTATAATGTTTATATCTGCAGAATGAACTGGTTTTATAACCCCCAAAAATGAATTCTATAATTTATTTTCCTCGCGAAGTTAATGCTCACTGCTGCTGAACAGCCTCTCGCTGATAGTGATGCACACCCTGATACCGGTGCTGGGTGACTTCACTGCGGTTCAAGCCACACATTTTGGCTGAGTCAGAGTCAGGACTGGATCGTGATGCGGTGCCTGTGCGGCGATGACCAGGCTGGGGTAGGAACTTAAATATAGCCATTCTGAATCAGACCAGTCATCCCTCATCCCCAGCTCCTGCCTTTGGCAACAGCAATTAACAGATGCTTAAACAGGAGTATGAACTGGGGGAGCATCCAGAGCAGTCCTTCCTTAAGCATCCAGCTCCTCTTTGCCTTCTTGCTGTAGTTTACAGCAATCAGAATTTGGTGACTTCCTAAGCAGAAATTGCAGCTCGATCATCCCATTTAACAGCCGCTACTTGGTCCTGTCTTCCATAAGTTTGTCTAATCCGTCCGGGAACTTATTTATCCTTTCAGTCTCCATAATCCCATGGCAAAGGGTCACTCAACTTAATTATGCATGGAGGGAAAAAATATTTCCTGCTATTTGTTGTAAACCTGTGGCCTGATCATTTCTCTGGGTGCCTCCTAGTTTCTGAAGTGTGGAAGAAGGCCAGGAACATGCAGCACTGGTTTTATAGTGGGTTACAAGCCTCGGTTCAGTGTCAGGAATCTTTATCTTCTCCTCAAGGCAGAAACACCTCACTATCAGTTGAAAACTAAAGTCCATAAATGCATAAGCATTAGTGAGGTGGTGCATGAGGGCTGCAGAAGGTGCATAAATCATCCAGGGTATTTTTAAAYAATAGCATGTCTCACTACATTCATCTCCCTTGAGTTTATTCCTCAACCCCTCAGTACATTTTGACATTCAGACTTAATCATACCTTCCAGACAAAATACGCAGCACAGAACTGTCTTGGAAGAAAGCTGCAGCTCCCTCGAGCCCAGACCGTGGATCGATAGGGGCCGGGCAGAGCCAAGGCTAGGCTGATGTTGTAGATTATGGCACATAAAGGGTACCAGCTTCACAGCATCCCTGGGAAATCCCGGTGGCAAGCAACACAGCTGCTCCCCTGGTTATCCCTGCACCTGGGTGGGAGCAGCTTGGTGCTGAAAAGCATTTCTGCTTTTTTCTCCCTGTTTTAGCATAGTTACTCTGGTCACTGAGCAGAGGACTGGAATAAGTGGGTGTGTGGGCATGGTCTGGTGGACTGGAGTGACCACCCCATGGGGGTCYTTGTTCTCATCCTGCATCCCTGACCACTGGTCTGGGATTTTTAGGATTGCTTTCTTAAGTGGCTGTGTGCAATGAGAACTGTTTTATCTAAATGCAAACGCTGAAGCATTTAGAAGCCAGAAGGAAGGGGAGCTGGATCCAGATACCCCCTCCAGGAACAAGATGTGATTCCTAGTGGTCTTTGTCTGGGTTTTATCTGAGGACAGGTTTGCCCTGTTTGGCTGCCTGCCTCCCGGCCACCCTGAGATGGCCTGACAGCAGGAGCGTAATGCGCATCTCCCATTTGATTATCCATCAACATTGAGCTCTGCTGCCAGTAGCATGAAAGAGAGACAGTGGGAAGAGCAGCAGGAGGCAAGCAGTGCACTCGCTTTCAATTTACCCATAAAAGAGGAACAGAAAGAGAAGGACGATGAGGTGGCCTGCAGCCCTTTGTGGAAGGGAACATATTTTTCAGTTATCCATGTCCGCATTGTGTAAAGTATCAGGAGTCCCAGTACGTACTCCCCAATATCCCACTTATGTCAACATAGATCAGTTTAATGCACAGAAATGATAACGTGATATGAACAGCTTATCCAACGCAGTAGATAACTGCTGGGCAGTCCATCCAACCAACAAACCATACTCTGGGAAGCCTTAATACTTTGGCTGTGACCCTTGGGAGTGATTTTAAAACTTGCAATCTCCTTTATCTCCTCCTGCAGTTTAGGAAAAAGAATTATTTCCAGCAGTGATTCAGGCTAAAGATCCACTCTGTGAAGAGACTCGCAGGGAAAATACCAAAGGTGGACGACCACCTCAGAAAGCTGGGATGACACAAAAATAAGCTGTGTGCGTGACAGCACGTAAAAACATTTTAATTAGAATTGCTCTCTACCCTGCGTAGTCCTGGTCTGGTACAAACCTGCAGCTCCTTCAGCCTAAGACAGACAGCAATTTCCTTCTCGCAAAGCCCTGCAGAGAGGAGCATCCTCAAAGCGTCGTAATATAGCAGTCTCTGGCAGAGACAAACTACACGGGACTCTCTTTCCCCAGTGCTGTCTCTTGATATGTTGGGATATACTGCAAAATAAGATAAAAAGTCCTCTTAGCATCAAGGACACTATCTCCCTAGCAATCCAATACTTGCCAGCCTGGGAAGCGAGACCAGATGTGCTTTGTTGCTCTTGAAGTACCAAAAAAAAGCACTGACTACAGGGTTATTAACTTAGGAAAGTTGGCTGTCCACTAAGAACCATAAATAATCCACGACAGCCTCTCTGCCTGACTCCACATCCGATCTCCCCTGCTTACGCTGATTCACAGCCAGATGAGATTCTCCTCCTCACAGCTGTCCAGCAGATTATTTTGGGCAAAGATGTGATGAACTCAGCTGGAACCACCTGCTGCCTCTTTGATTCTTGTTAGCTCCACGCAGCTCTTGGCATTAGACTGGACAGTTGTTTCTGGGAGCAAGAAAGGATGGAGGGACCTGATTATAGTCGGAGATCATTGCCATCTTCCTGAGGTCGGCAGCCAGCGATGTGGGCACTGATGCATGTCGGTAGAAGAGCTCAACGTTGCACCAGTGGGGGTTACAGGCTGGCTGTGGTTTGTAAACTTACATCAAATGGGGTAAATAGCTCTAGGCACATGCACTTTGGTACTCTGGAAGAAGTTCTTGTCAGCTGGTGACTCAAGTTTTGGGGGCTTTGACACTGCCTGGTGGGCCTGGAGATGGGCATTTCCCACCTGCTGCAGGAATATTGGTGCCACTCCACGCCACGTCTCCTGCTCTGGTTTCTGGGTGCTGGTAACAACTTACTGAACCTTGATTTCAAAGGAATGAATAATGCAGAAGAGGGGGGAAGGAAATACGTAATTTCTGCTCATTTCTGGTAAAACTGTGATATTAGAAATAGCCTGACTGTTTCTGTCTAAATTTCAACTCCATTTTCGTGCCTGATGCTCAAACATGGCCTTTTCTTGCCTACATGGATATGCATCTGTTCAGATGGCACAAAGCCTACTTGCATGTTAGCAACATGCCTGTTGCACTGGGAGAAAGTAGCTCTTTACACTTAATTACCTTCAATGAGGAGAACTGCCAAAATGGGCAGAAACAGCTTCAGGGCTTCAGCCTTTGCTGTGTCTTCCTGATCTCCTACTTAACATGAGAGAGTTATAAAGGTTGCTGTGAAGAGGAAGAGAATAATCTTTTTTTCTCTCCAGGATAAAGTAATGGCTTAAACTTCAGCAAGGAAGATTCAGACTAAATAGGAGGTAAAACCTTCTAATGGCAAGGATAAGGGTTTCCTGGGGAGGTTGTAGGGATTCCACAGCTGGAGGCCTTCAAGCAGAGGCTGGATAAATATTTATCAAGAGTGACATAGCCATGGTTGAGCTTTCATAGGGGAAGGGACTAGAGAAAGTAAATTGCTGAGATGCTGAGGTTCTTTCCAGCCTTTTGATTCCATGAAGTAGGCAAGAAAATTTTCATTCTAAAAAAAAAAGTAGCTACCACTTCTGCTACTCATGCTGCTGCTTCAGGGTGCAGAGTCAGGATGTGAATTACCTGTGCCAGGAAATGTGGACGGAACAGAACAGGACAGAATATGCTTTCCCAGCCTGTACAAGTCAGCAGCTGTGGTGTTACATGTTGGATCAGCTGTAGTATCTGAGTGTATTTGCTGTCAGTCCTAAACCTGACAATTTAGGGAACAGAAGTTCAGGTCCTCATGTTCATGCATATCTTTTTCTGATGTTGCCTTAACTTTCTGGGATGGCTAAAGCCACCATTAGGAAACGCTGTTGACAGTGATTTGGTTATCTGCTGAATTTACGTTTTGCTTCTCTTTGCATTTGAAAACTCCTGCTTTGGTGGTTAGAAGGCCTATATGCATCCCTTTGGTCTGCTTGCACCTTGATTGCTGCAACCACCCCATTTTGTATTTTGCATGGGCAGTTCATGTGCTTTGCCTGGCCAAGAAGTCTGAGACTGATGATGGCATTGATGTTATAAAACAACTTTCTGTCATTACCRTGGAGAAATGGCTGCTGGCTGGACAACAAGAGAGGGGAACCCCTTGGGCTGCCTCAGGAGCAACCGGAGATGTATACTTGACATCTGGGTCTGCCTCTCTGTTCTGGGAGGGCAGAGCCTGCATCTGCCTGCAGCTGGCCCAGCACACACCCTCCAGCTCTCTGGGGCAGCTGGATCATCGGCTGCCCAAGGGGGAAAGGAGCTAAACCTCTTTTTGCAGGGAGAGCACTTACCCGAGTCGGGGGGAGATGGTTATTTCCCTCCACAACCTGGTATCTGAGGTGTGGGTGGCAGGATAATGACGCACCCCACAGTACAGACAGCCCAAATTCCATACTCACTGAAGACTCCTACCCATGAATGTACGAGGTGGTTTATTTTCAGGGAGTTGGCACAAAAGGAGGCTGTGGAAATTCACTTAGCGATCGGCATTTGTTTTTGGCCATGGCTGTTACCGTAGCAGATGAGGCTCATATGACCACAAGACCATCCATCTTCTTGAACAGAGGAGATGCTGTGAGCATAGGGTGAGGTAACTGGGTTTTTGCCATTATTTTTCCACAGTCCCAGCTGCTCACCAATGGCTGTCTCTCTTGTCTCAGTTGATTTGGAGCCAACTGCTTCTCATCCAGATCTTATTTTACCTGGAGAATGGCTCTTTCTGGGTAAATCTGTGTTAGTCACAGGTCTGAGGAGAAGAGAGGAGCACTCTGAGCTCAGCAGAGTGCTGGAAATCTGTAGTGTTTTGCAAATTTTCCTTTAAACTGACAAACCACTCATGCAGATCTTGTCATAGCTGTAGGTCATGAATATATCATATGTCTGGTTAGGTGTTAGCCTGCCAGTGATACTGATTTGGGACTGAAATAATGATAAATTTCTGGCCATTGGGCTTGATTGTCTACCTGTGTCCAAAGAGTCCACCAGCAGGGAAAAATACGTAGTCCAAAATAATTGAAGGGAATGAACTGCTGCTTTATGGGAAGAGGCTGGGTGTCCCCATTTGGAGAGTAGAGGGCATGGGGGAATACGACTGAGTTTTATAAAATCACAGATCCAGAGGCTGAAGTTAACTCAGAACTGTTATTCACCACGTCCCGCAGCAGGAGGGAGGAGCTGGTGTGGGAGATGGGTTCCAGTGAGGTGCTTCTCATGCTTTTGTGCCCAGGCGTAGCAGTGCAGGGCTTGGCTGCATGGTGGCAGCCACCGAAGCTTTGTGGGGAGCTGGAGATTGCCTATTCCGTCAGCTGAACAGGAACATCCCAAGCTGGCCAGTACTGGGCCAGCAGCTGACAAAATCAGTGTGGTTTGTACTGGGTGGACATGGAAAAAACCCAGAACACAAATCTCTAGGAGGGGAGCCTCCAAACTTTGCTGTGCTCATGTGAAAGCCAGTCTTGGAGGCCAAACGTGTATAACAGCTTTATTAACTAGGCAGGTGGATGCCATACCTGATAGGATATGTGATGGGAATGCAAGCTGAAACCTTTCACTGTGGATGTGTATGGTAGGTCTGTGCCAACATAGCCAGCAATCAGTGTTCATAAAGCCAGTCTTGAATCTGTTCTTAATTTCACGGTGTAGACAGCCAGGGAGACCACTAGTTTTGCTTGAGCATTCATCGAATTAACGTGCCCCCAGCACCACGTTATTGCCAGTGGATGAATTCCACGCGGGCAGCAGCACTGTTACTTCAATGGAAAAACCTACAGCTTCAGGGTGATGATGTGTCGCATAGCTCTCCTGCTTTAATATTCGCTCCCTGAATTGCTTGCTCGGATGTGTTAATTCCACATGCCTTTGTCTGCTGTTCTGCTTTCCTCTCACAAAGCCAGAAAAGAATAAATAGCAGTGTAATGCAATGTGCGACAGTATAAATGCCCTCCAAAGAACAACTGCTGAGACTGTTGACATGAGAGTTTGTAAGAGAAACAAAAGAAAATACGCTGATTCTGCTGGTTTGCTGCCTAACTCGTGCTGTGCCTGACTAAATGTTGTGTCAGAGCTCCATTGCTCATGGTTTTCTGATGCTTCACTGAGGAGTAAGTGTCATTGTTTAAGTTACGCTGCTAAATCTCAAGTTGCAGGGTAGGAGGGCTCACCTCTCTTCTATCAACCGCCTGTCTAAACACACTTTTATGAAGTACAGACATTAGATGAGAAATCCTACTTTGTTTCACAATATTCTGTAATTATTAAGAGGAGGAGAGAGATACACAAAACACCCCTGATTGCAGCACAAGGGGACCAGCACCCACCTGCCTGTCAGTTCTGCTCAGCATCACCCCGGAGGGTGGGACGGGGAAGCTGCCTGCCGGAGGCAGCGGGGGAGCTGGATCCTCACCTGGTGGGAACTGCTCTGGGACCACTGAACTCTGGTTCACAGCCAGGTCAAAATCCAAGAGGAGGTTGGTTTCAGAAAAGAATATAAAAATATTTGACACTTATGAGGGGCTTAAGGAGGGAGATCTGTATCATCCCCACCATCATCATCAAATGGAAGAAGTAGAGGTACAGAAAAGTGTTCAATCTAAGGCCACAGGGTGGGCTGGTACCAAGACTGAAGTTGGAACCCAGGCCTGAGCATGGCTTGCTAAGACAAAGCAAGGATGCTCCCTAATCCCCCCAAACCGTAAAGAGCCCACAACCCTACACGGGTCTCTTCTTGTCTGCCCCACTCAAGATGACTTGTTCCCCCAGATTGTTGTATTTCTCATTCATGTTGCATTGCAGAGGAAAAATAGCAGTGCCCTGGGAGCTGAGTCCCAGGTGACCCCTGTTTAAAAGATGGAGCAGAAGTATGATATGGGCTGTGGAAAGGATAATGTGATAATGTATTAATCCACTTTAGAAGTGCTCTCTCATGATGACCATAAGACCCCTGTCTTTTCTTGGCTCTGGAAACAGTTCAGGTCTGGAGTGCTGATGCTATTGGATAACAGCATGTTACAGCAGAAGAAACTCCCTTGCAATTAAGGACAGAAGATTAATAAAGTTGTCTGAGGCAAGGAGCTTAAGGTGGCGGGTGGTCCATGCTTTCAGCTCTGGTGACTGCTGGTGCCATGGCATCCAGGGGTCTTAGTGGAGACCTGACCCCCCCGAGGGACTGCGGGGACCTGCAACAAGCAGATGTTTCTAAGGCACCGTGCATCTGCCCGCGGGGAGGATGAGTCACTGCCATCCCGAGCAACAAAGATTAATTCAAGGTCAGCAACCGAGTCTCGGGAGCCACCTTGCCCATTTCAGCTAGGTGTTCGCTTAAGACCCACGGTCTCTCTTTCCCATTACATATTTTTATCTTCCCACCTAATTATCTAAGGCTCTAAAATGTGGAGCAAAGCTTAACTCAAGAGATAGTGATGATAATAATAATTTCACATTTATCCAATAAAGTCCCATGGTGGGAAGCGCTGTGCCGATCTTTAGTGGTTATTGATATTGGTTTCCCTCATGTATCAATCTGGGAATTTGTCAGGGTGAAAAAGCATTCAGTCAATAATCTCCATTTAAAACTACTGTGGAGCAGCACATTAATTGGATGCAGGCATTCGGACCGGGAGGGTTTGGCAGAGCTAACGAGAGGGTCTGGGCTGGCAATCTGCTTCCAAGGCGGAGTGTCACAAAGCGGCAGAAACTTCAGGAGAGTCAAACTGGCTCGGAAGACTTACTGCAGAAAGGTTTCTGGTACTGGGCACAGGGTAGATGCTGAGTTTTTGTAGTCTGGCTCCCCGGGAAGGTGTGTCCAGTGGCACCTTTGCATGCCTGGTTGCCTGCCTTAGAGTGGGATTCTGCAGAGGTTTCGTGTTAGGTGACATAAATCAAGACCAAAGTGCTTAATGATGATGTGTTGTAAACTTCAAGTAACCCTGCAAGAGCCTTACTGCCCTGGGGCAGTATTATTGCAGCTTCTGACTAGGAAAGGAAATTATTTACTGCAGCCCTTGGAACAGCCGCTTTCTTTCCCTCAAACTGGTTGTTCTGGCCAYGGTGCTTGGGGAAGAAAGGGAGCAGTCCCTGTGCTTGGAAGTGGGCTGGGATTTAATGCCTATCTGGTCCATCTAGGGATTACTTTGGCTGGGGCGGATTCTCGATCAGCCCTAAAATAGACTGTTACAATCTGACCCACAACAGGCTTCCAAAGTCTCTGTGACAGCTGAATTAATTGCACAAAGCTACTCACAACGGCAGCACCTGCACATGTAAAACTGACTGGCAACTCCAGTTAACAGCATCTGGCAGTTTCAATAGAAGTGTCAACAACCCCTGCAAAGGTTATTGGAATTAAAGGGAATTACAGAATTGGTTTTAAAAACTTAATAAGCTCATGAACTCAGAAGATTGGATACACAGGCTCTGGTTTTTAAAGCTGTTCTAGTGCATCCTTCTGGCAGAGGTTGTTCCTTTGACCATCTGTGAATGCCGAGCACAGAAATAAGGCTCCTGGCAAACTTTCCTTTCGCTATTTCTTTCCTAAAGCAACATTGTTCACAAGCTCTCTAGGAAGACAAGCAAGTCATTAGAGAGAAAAAGGGTACTATTGGATATGGCTGATGCAAAAGTCCGGATCACCTCAAGTCACAGGAATTTTGTCATGAATTTCAGGGACTTGACAAGCATTTGTGAAGTTTGTATACAAACAAAGTGCAACACAGCATCAAAAACAATGACAGATTTTCAATGGACTTTGTTGGACGTTGGTTCAGGCCCTGGACGAGAAGCCTAACACTCCTGAAATCAATGGGATTTTTGCTGGTGATATCAGTAGGATTTCATCCGCTAACCTCTACCTGGCTCTGAAATGGAGTCTACAAATTTTCTATCAGCCAAGCTGGTTTTAGTGACAGAGTTATCCCTTTTCCTTCAGAGGGACAACAGACATGACTAAGGGCTACTCAGGGATGGAGAAATTCTCTGAATTCCTCCGTGTACTTCCAAGCCAGGTTTCATCATTCATATCTCTGACCATTAAATACTCATCAAGTGCCTTGCGGTACCGGCAGAGGAAGTGTTGATGCTTCTGGGTAAACCGAGCTGCTGGAGATTCACCAGCAGGGTGAATATGAAAACCTCCTTTCTAATGTTGACGACAACGATGTATCCTCATACCTGTGCATCTCACCTCTAAGCCAGCAACCCTGTTCCTACCAAAAGCCCTCGGGACCACTGCAAAACCAGACTGAACTACGTACAGGGTATCCATAGGCTCCATGCATGCGCAAACAAGAAACAACATCGTATTCCAAAATCCTTAACAAACTGCAAACCCTTCTTAATTAGAAGCAGAAGAGATGCAAGTTCCTCAGTGAGTTATTCCCTGGTAATGAAGGAGTGCATGTTCGGCTGCCTCCCCATCAACTCATCAGTCTCTCATAACTAAGGCTGCCATCCTAAGTTTTCTATTTTTTATGTTAAACAAAGAACAGATTTATGGGTAAACAGGCAAAAATAAGCAAAAGGAATGGAAATGAATTGCCATCCTTCATTAGGCCACTCCCCAGGTCCTTCATGCAGACATGAAATATGTCAGTGTAAAAATCTTTGTTGCTTTACATGCTTGTTTCAGGAAATAGCTTGCAAACATTGCCTTTGGTGTTTCTCTTTGTAAACTGAATAACTGAAACTTAAGTTAGTATTTCTGACAGAGGCTGCACACAATGAAATGCCAGCCTTCCTGGCTTGGGGAAGAACTGCCTCTTTCAACTGGGCAACAGCGTATTGGTTAAGTGAAGGAAGGGGACTGCTGGCTGCTAGTTTCCACCCACACTTTGACACTCCTGTGCTGTGTAGCCTTGGGCACATCATTTAACCTTCCCATCCTGGTTTCTTCTTTTGTAAAGGTGCAGGATGAATACCTGCCTTCCCTGCCACTCTCTGTTGCCAGGGGTTTTATACAGAATAGTAGAAATGAGTTCAATTTTTTAGAAAAATGAGTTAAAGACCCAGGCAGTATCGTTCTCCTTCTAGCGCTGAATTATGTGTCCCATCAAGCATAGCTTTGGGCAACAAGGTGAATAAAGTAGCAATGTCGTATTGCTTAGACACCTGACAACTGTACCATTTGTAACATTTGCCCAGTATTAGTAGAGAGAGAGAGAGGAAGAAAGGCAAAAAGTTTGGTATATCTGCAATTCATGCTTTACTGCTTTCATCGCAAATTCTTCCTAAAGCAGCTGAAGGTCTAGCTGGCCTTGAATATTGGGGAAAAAAGAGAGAAATCTCCTGCTTCCCTTTGAAACATGCTGCTTCCCTCTGAAAAATGCGTGGAAAAGACAAACATTTGGAATGTGCCTGTAATCTGTGCCCTTCCTCTCACCAACTGGTAGTCACAGACAGCTGATAGGAGCAGCAGTCCACAAAGAAAAGCTATATACACGACTGACAGCATTTCAATGATTTTTTGAATTTTCAGAGTTGTAATAGTGTCATTGCTGTGTACCATTGCCAGATTCTCTGATCTCCACAAAAACATAAACTGTATCCGTAATGTTTGAGAACATTTCTCATTTGCAAAAATTTGCATTCCTAAGATGTGCATTAGAAAGGCAGAATTCTTTGCAGAAGCTGGTGTTCAGAGCGTGCAGGCTGCCCGATGCAAGCGCACGCTCACAAATGCTATATTCCTAAAGAAGCAGAGAACAAATAAGGGGAGAAAATAGTTTCCAGAGCCTTTTGCGGAAAATTTCAAGGACATTGCAAAACTAACAGAAGGTGGGGTGGTTGTAGAGCAGCCGCTTCTGGCCGCTGGAGGATGTTGGTGCTGGAGCCACGGTCAGCAGTGGGGCTTTGCTACTTGCTGGGTAACTTTGCTGGCTGCTGTGTGATCTGGAGCCCAGGCTGTCCGAGGAAACGAACCCACCAGGTCCAGGTCACCCAGGCTCAGCCCAGCAGTGACCTGGGGAGCCTTAGGTCATTGTCATTTTCTGCCCATAAGCAATCCTCAGAAATCCTATGACTCTGCTGTCCCCAGAGCAGAGAGAGGAGAATTGTGATCCTGGCTGGATGAAGAAGAACTAGGCATTTTGCTGCGGTTACCTCGGTGAGAGCTGCTTGTCTCTGTTTTTGTATGTAAGGGTTGAAGAACATCTCCACTGGGCTGGTTCAGTGCATTCGTTCTGTGCTCAGGTTTTGAGGCTGTTATGACATTGGGGCTGCTTGATATGCCTCCTGGCAAAAAACAAATTTTCCAGCTGCACTGCTGCAAAATGTGTGTTTGTTTTTTTTAAGTCAAGGCTAATAAATGCAAAGCAGATGGGGAGGTGTCCTCTTCGCCTTGGAGAGGCAATTCCACCAGCTGCTGACATGCACAGCAGGTCACACCTTGAGCAGAAAAGTTGATGTCCTCTCACACCTTTTCAGCTTGGTAAGCAAGGACAAACATCTTATTTACTTTATTTGTGGATAACAATTTAGGGATGAAAAAGTGCAAGGAAGTATCTGAAATGAACTTTGGCTGTTCTATTCCCACAGAAGAAACAAACTAATTTTGCTTTCAGGCTCAGACTGTGTGCCTGTTTCCAGCACAGACAACAAATTTTAAGGAAACTTCTTGAAGCGAAGGTTTTAATGAGTTCTCAACACCATATCTCATCCCTTGGATTTGCATCATTTGAACCATATTTCTAGAGGTAATTTTTCAAAGTGGTGTACAGCACTTTATGTGCATGAATGCCTCTGCGCGAGTGATTCATGCTTCTAAATTTTGGATGTACGAAAGGGGTCCAGGGGTTTGAACAAAAAAGTATGGCATGTTTCTTCTGTTTCCAGTGGCTTATCCAGGGAAGGTCTGTGTCATTTGTTCAGGAGAAAGATCACACAACTGTTTTCATCCTCCCCTGGGGCAAAGACCTATTAAACCATGTCAATCTGCACAGTGCTGTGCCCTGCAGAATGGGCTGCACCCCTCGTCTCTCATCTGTGCTGTGGCGAGAGATGCTCTCGGACTGTACAGCACACAGGCAGCACACTGACCTGTCTGGTGAATCTATGGCTAGTCGGATCCCAGCTTGCACCCTGCCCAGGGACAGTGGAGCTGCCTTGGAGGCATTCATTAAATTATTGCTTTGCAGGAGGATATCAGAGAGCCTGTGGATGGAGACCTGCTCTTCCATGTGCCTTCATCTCGCTTGTATCTGGGCTATGCTCACAAACCGGAGTTTGCTCTGACAGCTCCAAACAAAAGGGAAACGTAGGAGAGCACAGGAAGGTTTCATTCATTCACTGATGTAATCATGTCCTAAAAGAAAATAGTCTTCTTGTMCTGGGAATGGATACATTAAATAACTCTCCAACGTTCTCAGTTCAGTGTTCAGCCTGAGCATTTAAAACCTTTGAAACAACTAGGGAAGCCATTTGTTGCAAAAGAGTGGAATGAACCTCACTCAAAAGAGAGAAGCAGCAACATGTTTTATTGAGGTAGAATAATTTGTCATGGTTCAATAAATTCAATGGAATTTAACAAAGTTTAACAGTGGTTTAATTACTGTATGGAAGAAACGTACAAAGGAAAATTGAGTTAGAATTGAGTTAGAATGATTTACACAGAGACCGGAGATGAAAAGGGTAAGGAAGACCCTCCCGTTGAGTCACGAGGTTCAGAGCGGACCCCCGTGCTTTCTAAACTCCTGATGGAGCTCAGGTGTGGCCAGGTCCAATCTTAGTCTCAGACTTGGACAACRGTTTATGTCTAATGGAATTATCTATAGAAAGTTTGTAATAATTAATATTGAATAGCTACATGGATTAGTAATGTTTCATTAGTATTAATTCAGCATGCTATCAGTCACCTACCAAAGATCTGTTGTTGGTAAAAGGTCTCTCTGCCTTGAGGACCAACCTTGAGAGGTGTCCCAGCTCAAGGGGAGATCACCACCGTGCAGCCATGCTGCCAGGCAGGGAGGGCTCAAAGAAGGCTCACTACTTAGGCTGTCGTATTTATGGAATAAAGTGGTTGGCTTGTAGTCAAATTACATCAATGGGAAAGGTATGCGTGAGACTCCTTGTACCCACAACTTTCTCTGTTCCTTGATAAACGAGTCTTGGAAAAGCCACCCGCTATTCATGTGTTAATCGCATGATGGGTGTTCCAAGCTCATATGCATCGATGCTYACYGTGTCACTCTACTCCTTTGTGGGTTTTTAGAGAACAGACTGGAACCCGAGGAGTTCTTGGCCTGGCCATGGCTCAGGCCTTTACCTCCTTTGGAGCCTGTACCAAACTACTGCTAGTTTGGTTAAGAGGTCGAGTGCATCCATCACACTGTCTGATTTTACTGTGTCAGTAATGATGCCCCAGCTTTGAGAAATTAATTCCTTCCCCAGTGCATGCTCTGTTTGAGAAATGGTATCACATTGTGAGATACTGCATCAGGCTTTGCTGATCATATTGCATAACAGGATGCTGGCTAATGATCCAAGATAATAGAAGGCGAAAGCTGAATACATTTTTAAAAATCATCACATGATACAAAATAATGCCAGTACTTGGTACTGTGCAGGAGAGGAGAAACTCTTCTAAATGTGCTGCCCAGATGCTCCACCAGAAAGAATAATTTTCTTAATCTAAACTGGAATGATCCACTTCATTTTTTTCAACAAGGGAATCAATGAAAAACCTTAGACTGGATGCTCAGCAGGTGTAAATCAGCAGTGCTCCACTGCAGTCGATGGACCATTATTTCCTACTGCTGGAAGAGGAAACTAAGAATAGATGCAGTCAGCAGTTAAAAGTTCTCTAGTCTCAAGCAAGTGCTTGCAACATTGGCATCATTAACATCAAGCAAAAACCTGCTCTCCTTGTAGATTAATAGCAATATTCCCATCAAAGCTTTAGAATACCTACAGCAGGGACCCCGGGTGAAATCCAGCCGGCATCACTCAGCGTTAGTTAAATCAAACCGCCGGTGCTTATTAAGAAGGTTAAACTTTGCAACAAGGACGCTGCAGCTTACGCAAGTGATGACTCGCCTTCCCTGACCTTGCTTTGCGGCTGGTGCCGCGCGTTTCTCGCCAGCAACACTGACAAACTTCAGTGCCAATCCAAAATTACATGGAAACCCTGGGATCTTCCACTTTCCAAAGCTTGGTGATGATCTCACTTTTACAAGGCTGAACATGTGAAAATCAAGAGTAGAGGACAAGGAGAGGAGACATGAGAGAGGAGGAGAGATGAACTGCTCTCCTCAGTAAAGCAGCCCAGTCTATTTTTTGGCTCCTTGCAGTTCATTACTCACAGCTCCGTGGGTGAAYGGATTTTTTTTTTCCCCTATTCAGAATAATTCTCAGATCTCCTACCAAAAAAMCCCCATCAAACAGGAGTATGTGCAGTTTTCCCCTGGAAAAATTTCAGAATAATTAGGAAGCAGAAAGAATACATATGGCCAGCCATATAGCCGGAATAATAATCGAGAACAGCAGGGGAGAAAAAAAAAGAGTCAGACAGCGCTGCCTGTGAGACAGCCCGGGCTGTTTGGAAACTGCGTGCCCAAACAGCATCTGGTCAATTATAAGAAATGCATCAAATGAAATTCAAACTCATTCACAAATGAATTAAGATGAGAGGAAAAGGGAAACATTTGCAAAGAATATAGTTGGAATGAATAATTCAGACAGTCCTACCTTGCCTCTTCAAAATACTGTACAAATATTTACTCCGATTTCCCACGCAGAGGCCTATGATGGTACCCATCCTGCTGCTGCCACCATGGAGTGATACGTTGGGCTTCTGCTCGGGGTTATTCCCACAGCCTGATGTGCAGTGTGCAGCAGAGTAAGTCCCTCACCCAGAGTTGCTATTTTGTGTAGCATTTATACATACAGGGCTTTATGGTGACTTGCTGTCTGAGTGGGAWACGCGAATGCTTCGTGCATATAGCCAGGTGTGTGCAACAGATGGGAAAGATGCCTTGTGATCCCATGCAGGAAAAAAATATCCTGTGGTCATGGCCAAGGCCGAAAGGTCTCACCAGAAGTGTGTCCTCTGTGTGCCTGGCTTGGGATTGCTGCCTGAGCCCATGCATCCCTCCTGCTTGCTTGGAAAGCCACTCTCCGTGAAAGCCCACAGGCGTTCATCACCTGCAATACCTGTTAGTTTTGATYGGTGGCATTCAGATACCAAATGGGGTAATGAAAGTCAACAAAGAAGGAAAAGCCTGGATGGGGATACTCTTTAATGAGGTTCTGAATCACATAACATAGCTGCTTCTGTCTTTCTCCTACCCTCTTGCAGCGCGTTATTATTCAGGACGGCGCTTCTGCATGTGTTTGAACTCCGGCAAAAACAGAGGCACAAACTTAAAATTAAACGTGCACTAAAGCACCATCCTGAACCGGTTCTGTGCTTGTTCAGCATTGAATAATGAGACACCCCATCATCAAAGAGTGGGCAGAGAACAGAGGCACTCAGCAAATAAGTGTTTAGTTACAGTATTTCCTCTGGTGCCTGTTTCTCTGTCCCTCCAGGGTTGAGTGCAGAACCACGTCTCCTGCACCYCAAGCTCATTAGCCTTATTTCATCTCTTGAAGAGGTGGACACKGATTCTGACATTTAGCATGGAAAAGCAGATTTTCAGCACCGATCTTGAATTTAATTGTTGACATTTCTCTCCCTTTACCCCTTCGATGTGTGTGGGAAAAAAAATAGTAATGTAGATTTAAAGGGAGGTGAGCRGGAGAAGAGCAGCCCAGCTAGAGGACAGCCTGGCGATGCRGAGCAGAGGCCACCGTGCTCCCCTGGGGTATTAACAGTCTGGTGATTGCTCCTAATGAGAGRGCAACAGCAGTGACAAGCAAGGTGAGATTCACAGAGCMCGTCTGAGTGCAGGAGGTGTCAGAAAAATAATTTGACTCGCATTTCCCACCGCTTTCCTCCAGCATACGGCTCAGCCGTGAAGAGGTCCTTCGCACCGGTGTGTGCACATGTGGAGCCAGCACAAACAAGGAGAAAATATGCACGTATGGTCTTCCCTAATGCTATTTCTTTATTGCCCCCTGCTATTTTCAGTGCTGCAAAAGGGAGCAYCGGGGCTATTTAGGCTATTTTTGATGTTTGCAGCAGGCTGGATGAGTGTTTGTGTGGTTTGGTAAGAGTAGACAAGAGCAAATTGCAGCTCAAAAACCAAAGAGCAACTAAAACGGTCTCATCACTTCAGTCACCTACACCATACTTAGGCAAACGAAGGTGAGAGAAATTAATGAGCAAACATAGCTGAAAGCCTGGCCCTGCTGAAATCAGTATCAAACAACCCAGCAGGTGCAGRATTTCTGTGGAAATAAGGCCCATCTGCCTGCTTAATGACAGCCCCAAGTAGCAGCCGGGCGCTTGCAGCTGAAGGCCGGGTCGGGGAAGCGCTCCTTCAGCCCTGAGCCCGTGTGCGAAGGCAGGTTTCTGACAGGTAACGGCTTTAAAGTCCTGTCTCGGTGCAATGAAGGACCTGAGCCTGAACCCAGGCTCCTGAAATTTTCTCCATTTTGGACCCTCCCCCAAGGCAGCAGAAAGAGAGAACATATTACTTTATCGTAGGTTCACAATTAAGATCTTTTCTTGTTGCATGTCCTGCTGGTTTTCAGCCAGCACAAAGATGCCAGAGCCACTCGTTGCCTCTAACCATGACTGCCAGGCTCTTCTTTCAGAATCAGAGCCGAACCTTCCCCAGAAAACAGCAGGTGTTTGCTGACTGCATCCTCTCAGAGCATCCCTGATCTGCCCATGGGTTGCTGCCACGTGGCACTGACAGCATGAAAGTCAAATGGTGCCTTCAAACACAGCATCACTCCCAGGCAAAACCTGCCTCACACTGTACGGTAGCACCAGGTGTGATCTTTCCTTGATAAAACGTTGTTGATAAGGATTTGATCTTCCCAAGACCAGGAAAATTCAAAATATTGCTAGAGAGACTAAGTACCTAAATCTTTTAATGAGCAAAAAATTTATCATTACTGTTAATATAGCAGACAGGAAGACATCGCCAGACAGTAAATCTGTCGTGTTCGTTATTGCCATTTAATATTAAGTCAATATAAGTAATGTCTTGGAGTCTTTCCACATAAACTGATAAAGCAGCCAGGACATGGGCTGCTCTCCAAGCAGCAAGTAGTTTGAACTTGGGATTTCTGTAATAATTTTTCTCACTCTGTGCTGAGGAGGAAAGGGTAGACTTAAGGGCTAAGGCATTTGCTGGAAAACTGGGTTGAAATCTTRGCTTTGGCTTCCTATGTGACCTTGGGCAAGGTACTTAATGCCTTCTTTACCTCAGTCTTTAGTAGTCAGACTGGTGATCCTCAGGGTATTCATCCCCCTGAGCTGGAAGACAGGGACGGAGAGCAGAATACACCCCCATGATCCAAGAGGAAGCGGTTAACGACCTGCTAYGCTACCTGGACACTCACAAGTCTATGGGGCTGGGTGGGATCCACCCRAGAGTACTGAGGGAGCTGGCGGAGGAGCTTGCCAAGCCGCTCTCCATCATTTATCACCGGTCCTGGTTAACGGGGGAGGTCCCRGAYGACTGGAGGCTTGCCAAYGTGACGCCCMTCTACAAGAAGGGCCGGAGGGAGGATCCGGGGAACTACAGGCCTGTCAGCCTGACCTCGGTGTCGGGGAAGATCATGGAGCAGTTCATCTTGAGGGTGCTCACAAAACAGGTGCAGGACAACCAGAGGATTGGGTCCAGCCAGCATGGGTTCATGAAGGGAAGGTCCTGCTTGACCAACCTGATCTTCTATGACCAGGTGACCTGCCTAGTGGATGAGGGGAAGGCTGTGGATGTGGTCTACCTGGACTTTAGCAAAGCCTTTGACGCTGTCTCCCACAGAATTCTCCTGGAGAAGCTGGCGGGTCATGGCTTGGACGGGTGTACTCTTTGCTGGGTAAAAAACTGGCTGGATGGCCGAGCCCAGAGAGTTGTGGTGAATGGAGTCAAATCCGGTTGGCGGCCGGTCACGAGCGGTGTTCCCCAGGGCTCAGTTTTGGGACCGTTCTTGTTTAACATCTTTATCAATGATCTGGACAAGGGGATCGAGTGCTCCCTCAGTAAGTTCGCAGACGACACAAAGTTGGGTGGGAGTGTTGATCTGCCTGAGAGTAGGAAGGCTCTGCAGAGGGATCTGGACAGGCTGGATCCATGGGCCGAGGCCAATTGCATGAGGTTCAACAAGGCCAAGTGCCGGGTCCTNTGGAGAACAGGTCTTATGAGGAGCGGCTGAGGGAGCTGGGGTTGTTTAGCCTGGAGAAGAGGAGGCTGAGGGGAGACCTTATCGCTCTCTGCAACCACATGAAAGGAGGCTGTAGCCAGGTGGGTGTTGGTCTCTTCTCCCAAGTAACTAGTGATAGGACAAGAGGAAATGGCCTCAAGTTGTGCCAGGGGAGGTTTAGATTGGATGTTAGGAAAAGTCTCTTCACTGAAAGGGTTGTCACGCATTGGACCAGGCTGCCCAGGGAAGTGGTGGAGTCACCATCCCTGGAGGTGTTCGAAAAACATGTAGATGTGTCACTTCGGGACATGGTTTAGTGGGCATGGTGGTGTTGGGTTGATGGTTGGACTTGATGATCTTAGATGTCTTTTCCAACCTTAATGATTCTATGATTTTATGATTTAATCTCTGTGAATTGCTGTACTAGGGAGATTCCACTTCTGCCACCCCGGGTACTTATTTAGGGTCTCTGGGATACATGTTGTCTCTTAATTATGGTTTGTATTATCTCAGCTTGATCTGAGATCTGGTGCCTGTCTTAGACCAGAACACAGGAGACATCTGTGAAAAATCATATATTCCATAAAATTCAGTTCACAAGAATCTTTTAACAGAGACCCTATGTCTTTAACTAATTCAGAAATTTCTGGTAGGGGATCTGGTAATGCCACAGTTCTATTTAGTTGTGCACACAATCTTGGGAAATTCATCAGCGTGCCTTACCCTGGTGTTGGATTCAAACTGTGCAGCTCATTGCTATCAAAAGGCATGGTTCTTGCTGCTGCCATTGAAAGAACTTTTTGCAATAAATAATATCCCAAAGTAATTCCCAAGGAAAGACTGTATGCAGAGATCAATTTGCCAAAGACTGGCCCAAGAGGATTAAATAACAGTATGTCTTCAAAGCATTACGATGAAAGACAAATGCCCAATGCCCAAGAGATGCTATGTCTTCACTGTGTCCTCCAGGTCCAGTCAGAAACCTGTGCTGGAGAACGGGCCTAGGGCTTGATCCAGATGGGGAAGGGCGAGGGGAGGTTTTGCAGCCGGGGGACTGTCCCGTGCGATGCCGGGGTGCACACTGTGACAGCCGGTGGCATGGGCAGGCAAACCCTCCTGCACTGCTCCTCCTCTCTCCTCCCTCCATTTTCCACCACCCCAATAAATCATACTACCTGGCACAGCCTTGTAGACCCTGGGGAGGTCTCAGAGCCACTTTCCATACTAATACAGGATTAAAAGGAGGAGGGAAGCACCAGCTTTTACTGTCAGTGAGTTGTAGGGTTTTTAAACTGTGGGTGATTCTGGGTATGGGTGTCAGAGACAAAGTCTAAGGTTAGGAAATGAGYCAAGGGACCAATCGAGACAGACAATGAGTAGTGACAGACAATGCTTAAGTACTCTGGCATGCTGTGATCCACATCCCCAGGTTCACTCCACTCCAGCAAAACCCACCTCGATGGGCCAAACCCCCTGCAGTCACGCTGATGTGGSGTACAGTCACCCTCCCTCCACTCTCAGTACGTGTATTTGGTTGGCTTCTTTTGCTGTTTCTTCTTCTCTTTTCCCAGCTGTCTGCACTGCTGTGGTGCCCTGTAGATGTGGAGGGAGGGCAGATGTAGTCTGTTGCTAAAACCACTTGCTTTTGGCTGCCAAATTACACTCCTGCTCCCCACTCGTGCCTCGTGGCTGGTGGTCACCGACCCACGGGGCGATGCTGGGATGCTGCACTCAGCCCCAGCCAGCTCCTGCAGCTCAGACTGAGCAGTAACGGGGGCATGATTAGACTAAGGKTTCTCTTTTTTGCCTTAAAAAGTCTTTGCACTTTCTTTTGTTCAACGTATTCCAGCTCAACTCAGAAAAGAGCTCTAACGGGGTAAACATGGCAATACACTTAGGTAAAACTGTCCCAAAGGGAAAACAATATAAATCTTGCTGGTTTGAAGAAGGTTTTCATCAAGATATACAATTGATGTAGCCGTTTAACAGTTATTTAATATTTATATATTCATGCCTAGCATTCAAATAGGTCAGGGTCCTATTGTGCTACGTGAGACACAGACACGTTCACATGCACAATGCTTCCAGCATATTTTGAAAGCATCACTGATACATCCAGACTGTTACTGCAGCCACCAGTACTTGCCTAACGGGAAAAATGGCTTTTGAAGGTGTTTCTTAATGCAATAAAAACCCATTGTGGAAGCGTTCAGATTACACAGACAATTGAGTTTTCTCTGAAATTCTGTTCCTGAAGGCTTCATTTCAGYAAGGAAGTCTTCTGAACTGGTGGCATTTAACTCCTGTCTCAATGCAAGTGTTGTATTGATCCTGGATCCAGCCACGCTGGTAATGAGGGCTCTGGTTCAGGGTTGCTCCAGGAGCCCCGTATTTCTCCTTTCCCTTCCTTCTGCCTCTCTCTGTCTCCAAACACATGTGCTCGGATTGCTTACACRCTCTTATACACGGCTGCAGGAGGAATTAGGTGTACAGAGTGCTACATGCATGCTCTCCTATATTTCTGTACACACCAGGATAATGCTAGGCTCTGAATAGTTTCATGCTAATATTTCTGCATGTAAGTTTAGCAGCCCAGACCTTTGTGGCCCTTGAATTGGTGGAGGGAGAACATGCCCAAAGGGAGCTGTGAGCATGCAAAATCCTGGCAGAGGGGAAAGGGAAAAATAAGGAAGAAAAAATTGCATTGGCCACAGCTCCTCTCTGCTAGCAGCGCAGCAGATGGTGGAGGGTTACTAGACAGCAGTTCCTTGAGGCTTAGCATAAGCCAAGAAACAATAAAAGAAAGGGGGGAAAAGAAGATAGAAAAGGGAATTTAAACAGATTGTCATGTCACCGTTCTATTCCTGCCACCTCAGCAGGAAATTAATCAYATAATGTCATGTAAAGAAAAGCTAGCCCTGAAGGTCCAATGCAAAAATGGCTCTGCCTCGAGGACACGAGTGAATCAAACCTCAGGGGATGGGGGGAGGGCAGCACCGGCTGTGCTGGGAGCGGGGAGCAGTTCATACGGCCAAAAGCCAGGCTCAGATCTGTCCTGTCGATGTGTCCAATGGMTCTGAGAAGTGGGACAAAAGTAAAAGAGCTACAAAGTCAACCTACGGAGATGCAGCTCCCCTGTGAAAGTGKTTTTTTTTGCTCTCGGCGAGGGCAGCGGGCTGGGGGGCTGCAGCAGGGCAGGCGGGGAAAGGGCTTGTTGGCTGGAGGGACTAACCTGGTAGAGCCACGAGTTAGCAGCATCTTAGCATTGCAGAGAAGTAAATGGACTGTTCTCTTAATTGCAAATTTACAGCCAAGATGGGTACAGAGGAGTCCATATTTCTTCACAGGAGTTGGATGGCCGTGGAGAGAAAGCTCCCTGGAGAGATATCTAGGATATGGATGGACGTTACCCATAAATACAGTGAAATAAGTTTCCCATTAGACTTAAATCCAGTGAGGCGGCATGAATCACCTTAAACGTGCATAACTCTCCCTTATATATCACCACTGCTGAAGCATTAATTAACCCATAACAACCATCCCTAGACACTCAAAAAGATCTCATTCTTCATTCTATCCCAGCACAATTGCTGGAGAAACAAAATAATGGTTTCTGGGTCAAACCGCAACCTGTGCATTTGGTGCTGCAAAAAGCTGCAACGAGTCCTCCACTTTTCATCTGGGAGGTAAYGAAGAACCCATGGGACTACACGGCCCAGGTGAAGGGGTGGCTTTGGGGGATCTACTTGGTTCTTTAAGGTACTCGTATGCTCAAGCACTTTGCCTGGACGATGCTACGTCTGATGGCAGAACCTGGTAAGACTAAGAGACCTCCTTGGAATATGGGTATTTTCCTTTTTCATTTATTGGCTTTATACAACTCTACCAAAAAAATCATGTTGGCTTGCGTTARATTGCACAGATTGGCTTGAACTGGGCTTCTGATGAGAGAGAGGCAGCTGAAAGAGCAGAGCAAGGCAAATAAAGAAAAGGCACTAAGCAAATAAAAGGGCTATTTAAGGTGGCTGCATCCCCAACTGGAGCTCCTAGTATTTGTGTCTGTGCCAGGAAAACCACAAGCCAAAAACAGAGGAAGAAAGGGAACTAAGTGGAAAAGAGAAATTAATCCTCAAGTAACTGAGAACAGGTGCTTCATTTGGGCACTTGGATGTGAATGTGCTGCAGTTGGTTGCTCTATCGACAGGGGAATTCAATAAGTGAGGCTGGTGYACTGATGACAGAGCTCGAAGAATGAAACCCCGTGTAAATTAACTCCCTTCCACCAGACTGTGCTTTATTAAAAAGCACAAGTTGTCAAGGCGATACCTTGAAGGTCACAGCTCCAGCAGCTTGGGCAAAAAAAMCCTAAAACCCGAACCTCTTAAATGCCTCGTGTAACTAAAGGGACTTGAGTTGCAACCCTTTATTTTTCCTTCTGCTGACAGGAGGCTGGTGCCTACCTGACTCCTGTGATGAAAACGTGCTTGCTCAGATCCCCAGGCCATGACAAGGGGAGAAGAAAAGGTCCGTACAGCTTCCCCCACCGCCGGGAGGGCAGCAGAGGAAAGCAAGCCCTTGCTTGGCTCGGCTCGGCTCGGCTCGGCTCCACCTGCATGCTGCACCAGCCAGGACACCTGAACCACTGCTGGAGGTGGTGGAAGGAGGTGCTAGCACAGGCCAACAACAAATTGCTTCCTCTGCTCCCAGTACAAGGGAGATGCAGGACAGGAATTGCTCCTCTCAGCTAGGTCCCCAAGCAGCAATCCTAAGCAACATCCCTTTATTTAAGTTTGCAGCTAAAGGTATAGCCTCACCCAGGTGGGCTGTTTCCATTGAGCTGTGGTCTCTGTGTGTCATTCAGAGGGAGCTGGGAAGAGCGGCAGCCGTGATACCCCCCTGCCACGGCGCGGTTGACTGCTGCTGCGGACGAAGTTATGGCATCCTGACTCCATTTGATGTGGGATGATGATTCAGAAAAGAGTTAGCATCGTGTCAAATATAATTATAAGACAATAACAACCTATTAGTTCCAGTGCCTAATTTTAAACCTCAGACTGTCTAAAAACCCTCAGTCTGCTTTTAGAAAAGCTGTCAGCTCCTCAAGGTATAAATGAGAAGCATAGAGAATGGATAATCTCTGCTTGTCTTAGGGCCAAATACCATCTTCCAGAAAAGGTAAATTCCCATTTCGTCATTTACTCATTGAGACTTTTTCTTTCTGGCTAAATGTGAGCTATTTCCCCTGGGATGAGCAGGCTAACACAGGGACTTTATCTGCTTTGACTCTGATCCGTTGCAGTTCCTTCGAAACAGCAAAGGCATAGGGGAGGAACACCACCCTCTGAGCAGCTCAGCCCACTCCTCAGTTATCCCAGATCTGACCAGTTCCTCCTTMCTTCGAAGCAACCCCTCTCTCCTCTCATCCCCCCTGTGCACTACTGCAGCCTGGCTTCCCGCACTCGCCCCGACTCGTATTCTCTGCATTCAGGTACAGATCAGACCATTTGCTCTGAAACGTCCTGGGTAATTTGCAGGTCAAATTATCTACAGAGGAAAAGCTAATTGGTCATGCGGGCATGAGCTGATAGCGAGGTTTTTATTGTTTGAAAGCCTTTAGTTAATGTTATACATATGCAAATAATACCTTTTAATTTTAGAACACTGTTTGGTTAACTATTATAAATTGCTACACAAAATATCCACCACCACCCCCCCCCAACCCTGTGATGCAGAGTTGAATATTGTATGTATGAACGATGCATCAAAAGTAGCCCGTATACTGAGTCAGGATATCTTCCACTAATGAAGTCCCTAAAGAAATGCACCATAGACCTTCTGAGCTGAGATATTCTGATGGCTTGGATATATCAAGAGATAGCTAAAATAGCATTAGATATAAGATCTTCCTAGTAAAATTCACCAAAGCAGCACATAAACTTCAAAGAGTCTTAACTGTTATAAAATATTCTTATGTTTGGATTGATAAGAAAGTAGGGTAGTGCCCTAGATGCATAGCTATGAGAAATAGTGTGGCTCTTATGTGTTGTGGTAACTTATTCTTATAGAATTATAAATATTTTGTGCCTTACAAAAATATATCACTTTTTAATTTGCAAATCTACAGTGTGTGGTCATAATATACTTGATTTTTCACTGTTGACCAAATACAAACACTAATAATGCTCAAAGATTACACATTAAATTGAACTAAAATGTACCTGATGTTAGCTCTTTCAAAATACTCCTGGCTACCTGTTATGGTATCTGTCGGTTCTGCTCATGTAAGTCAAACAAGCTAATTCTTTATCAGATCAGACTTTATCTTTTGAAAATAGACATAGTCACAGACCATTYCACACGTTGAAATCATAAGTTCCTATCTTCATTTCTTATCATGAAATAATTAGAATATTTCATTTCTGCACCCTGAGTCATAAACAATGATAAAAAGTTAGTAATTCAATTAGAAATCAGATTCTTTTTCTAATGAGCAACTATACATTGTGATATCAGTATTCATGCATAGTGCTAAAGAGTAAATGTTTGCAGGCTTGCTAGCAATTTCACTGAGCTCTCTTGAAAATATTGACTTTTTGGTGCTCAGCGTTGAATGTTGCTGTTAGACTGTGGGCTCCTGCTCTGCAAGGCRCTGGAGGTTACATATGCAAGTCACATTTGGTAACTGAAAATTAAGTCATTACGAAAACACATTTCAGTAGCAACCCTCTCTCTCCGGGTGCTTTCTGAAATCCTTCTCCGTGTCRAAGGTGGTGAAAGCGTTGGAGCACCTCTATACCATCACATGGGGAAGCCACATGCCACCACGCAGCGAGGAGTCGAGCCTTGTCTTCTGCCTGCCCTGTGCCCCTTCCCCCTGAGGAGCAATGCAACCTATATTCTATATATTGCTGCTYGGAGTATGTCGTCTCCCCTAAAACATGCCCCGCGTGGATGTGCCAGGTGAACCGCCGCAGGAACAGTTTTGCTGTCTCACTGCCACAGAGCCCTCATTGCTGTGCTTTACCACATGGCACTTGAAAACAAAGTTATCAGAATAAACCTTTTAGCTATAAATTGCAGGTATTAAAGATCCATGTGATAATTGTCTTATCTGGCTCCAAATGTGCTTATGGTGCTGAGAGAGAACAAATTGGATTACGCCTGAAACAGGCTCTTCCATTTTCATAAATTACCCAGGAAAGCAGAGAGGGCTCAGAAATGCAGGCGCCTTGCTTTTGACAGACTGATTTTGTTGAAGGATCTCATGGAAGGGAACAAGCAAACCAACAAGCTGAGAAAGGTCTTTTTAGGGGGCTGGGATAGAGAGTTAAAAAAAATGAACCAACGGAAAAAGCCATATAAAAGCGGCAAAGCTACGACAGAAAAATGGGGGGAGTATTATATTCCCAAACCAGGACAATTTTAGGGGCTATGATTATCAGAGGAGAACAGATCTGTGTGCCCCAACTCCCATCATCTGGATCCCACAGACCCCACAATTTTTCTCTCCCCATTTCTCTTCATTTTGCTATTTGCACTTGGAGTTTGCAGCCAGAGGCAGAGACCACTTGGTCCCCCACAGCTRTGATGGCTTAACATCAGTGGGTGCAACCAAGCTTTGCTGGCAATGTCTTCCCCTCATGCCCAGCACAATTTAAACACTTATTTATGGTGCTGGTGAATTTTTCAAAGAACATGTCATTAGTCTTCCACATGGGTGGACATTTATGGCTGGGGAACTACGTGAAGATGTGAAAGTTCTGCCTTAATCTCATTTCCAGCTCAGCCTAAAATTGTAGAGTGTGCTCCCACAGGGTATCATCTTCCATTCAAATGTACATGAGGGCTGGGAAGAGGCGTGGGGGAAGTTTAGTCAGAATGGCTTCGTTACCCCACACCGAGTGGGTCAGAGGTCCAAACCCAACGCAAAGAGATGCTGATATTCATAGGGACTACTCTGATCTTCAGCTGCATGGGACCAGTGGGGACTACTGCTTTTGCTTCCAGTCCCCTGAAAGTCACTGGAAGCCAAATATTTCACCATGTTTCTTCAGCCTGGATTTAATCCCTTTGCCCTGATCATGTTGGCTAAGCATTGACTCTGATGGAAGCAGACATCTAGGAGCAGCACCATTAGCATTACTAAAAACATTGGACCTAGTCTGTGCCTTGGTGGCACAGAGGAATTGCATACGGCTTATGTTATTTTACATATGTTACTCCAGCTGGTTAGAGGCAAGTGGGAACAAAAGTGACAGAGGATCTGAACAGTGTTTTAAACTAGGGAAGCTCTTTCAAAATACAGTGAGGAATGCAAAATAGCTGTAATAASTATGAAGGCAGGCTTTTTGGGCTCTGTATACATTAAATCTTGAAAATGTKTGGATAATGATATCTGCCATATCCCTGACATAGATGATTTTTTTSATTTCTCTGTCTAACACTCTCATCCCTCTTTTTGGAGAAGGAAGGCTAAAATACTTATCTCAGAACAGGCTTCTGAATTCATAAAATATGTTTTAAGTTATTTCTCCACTTTTGTCAGCTCTTTGTAAAAACTGCTTGGTAAGCTCTTTGGAGGTCCTAAGTGGATTTTCCTCCCATTGGTTTGGTTACAATGCTCATTGTTCAAAATTATTGGTTTTAAAGAAATACCCACAAGCTTTTAGAAGGAAACTCAGACAAAACCAGGAATGGGTTAACATTAAGGAATATACTGAAAAATGTAACGAGGCTCCAACAGCAGCAAGCCTGGATCTTCAGCTGGGAAACCAGCTCTCACAAAGCTCACAGTGGCTCTGGGGAACTGTGTGGACCCGGGTGTTATGAGCTGAGATCAAAAGAAACCATTTGCAATGGTCTTGGGAAGCTTATGACCAAGGTTACACATTTCCGAAGAACACCTATTGCCACAAAATACTCTTTGTTTGTCCCATATTTACAAACATCCCTTCCCTAGAGAGGTTTGTCAGGTCAGGCTGGTCTCCTGGTGTCAAGCCTGCAGCAGCCAGAAGCTGTGGGATGAGCGATGACCGGGCTGATGCCTCTTTCTTCTGCTCACGCTCCCTCCTGTGAGAAGGGAAGCCAGGCTAATACATGATACTGAAATTTTACTGTCTCCAAGGCTGATYCTCCTAAAGCCAACTGCCTTCATTTTTAGGGCAGTAAATTGCTGGCAGCAGAGAATAAAGAGACTGAACTTTATTAGTCTGAATTTTCTTTATGGGCCTGCCAAAGAGCTTTTTTTTTTYCATTCAGTCCTGGTTCTCTCTTCAYGCTCCCTCCCCATTTTCTGCTGACTTTTCTTTGCCTGAAAACATAACTAAAGACCTTAAAAATTAGGGCGGGACTTGTTTCTCCCTGTCACCTACYCACTTACTCTAGCCAAAGTTATTGGCACATGGTAGCAGTGTAACTGCCTTTGAGCAGCTGAGTAAATACCTGATTTATTGCTGGTTGTTTCCAATTAGGAGAGAAATGAACATCAGAGCCTCATACCTTTGGAGTAACCCCGTTTATGTATTAAGAATGCATATGAAAAAGACTCATTTCCCAGACCAGGAAACCAGAGTAAGAAGGGTCTGTTCCTATGCACAGCACCCAAACTGACCCAGCAGTGGTCTCTGAAAACTTCATTCCAGGCTGTCCTCCAGTCTTGCTTGGGCCATAATTTTTGTAATGTATCTGCTGCTCCTCTCTTTCTCTTTCCCACACACTTAAAACACCCCTTCCTCATCACACACAYCCATCCATATTCAAAACAATGTTAGCGGAACCCCTTTTCCCACACCATTCAGGTTCTCAAGTGCCTGGGCACATGTCCTTCTTGTGACAGTGATGTCTAGCTCTGTTTTGGAGAGGGCTCTACATTGGCCAGTTGCTCCCAGTTCAATCTAGTGGGAGAACAAGGCCAAAGGAAATAGGCCATGGAGCTGAAGTGAGCAGTTAAAGGAGACAAAACCAGCAAGGAGAGGGTGCGCTGGTTAAATCTTTGCACGTTTTCCTCATTCATTCCCCCTAAGGAAACATCTTTATTGTGGTCTTTGCTCCTACACAAGCCCACACATCATTATAGTTGTTTACATACCATCACTAGCAATAATAATAATAGCTAAGTAATAATTCTTCATTTGAATGTGATGAACGGCTGCATCTATCAGTAAAAATAAATACACGGGGAAAGGGAAAATACATCATTGTTACTAGCAAATGAGGCATAGTGCAAGAAATTAAAATATCTGGCTTATGGAAAAGCAGGGAAAAACAACTTTGCAAGGAAGTCTTATACCAACAGGCATAAGGATCATTTATCGAACATAAGAGAAATTAATAGGAAAAAAGGATAATTAAGAGASATATAAATGTTTGCTGAAGTTCTGTATAAGTGAGTACCAGCAGGCATAAAATTAGAGCTCAAATAAGAACATAGATTACAGTTTCATACTTCAGCTGACACGCTCAATTTGTACAGTTTTTTTTTTTTTTAATTTCTATATTTTTAAAGGATAAAATGCATTCCATCATGAGAGACCCCATAAGTTCCCAAACACTTAAATGCCTAGCTCCTTAATATAGCGGGTGATGTTAAATTTCCCCTTTCCGAGCAGCACGAAGACTTATGCAGCTCTCTGCCCCAAGCACGACGGCAGCCACAGTCCTGCCGAGCCCGGAGAGCTGGGTCAGCACCTTGGCAGTCGAGTGCTGTCACCCGCCCGGTCTGTGCAAACACGCTYCATAGGGCACCAGTCTCCCTCTGCCAGCACTTTCTCCACCATTTGTGGTGCAAGCAAATGGAGAACACAGAGAAGAGCATCCCTCCCTAGGAACACCCCACGCTCTCCCTGTGCGCAGGGCATTTGCAGCACCCTACCTGCTGGCCAGGCTTCCCCATCTTGCTCCACCGTGTCCTTGGACAACCCCGCTGAGCCAGGCAAAGCCTAGGATTTCAGGGGTTAATGCCTTGTCAAGGTTCAAAGGTGGTTCGGGGAAATGCTACCAGCTGAGAGCTAATAAGGCAAAGCTGAGCCTGCTCAAGCTCAAGGCTTTAGGAGGAAAGGAAAGAGAGGTAAGTAGGCTGTTTGCTTGGGGGGGTGATGTGGGGTAGGAAGATAAGAGGTTGGTGATGGGTTGTGCTATGTGATGCTGCTCTTTCTTACACATTTCAACACTTTGCTTCTGCGCTTTCAGGCTTGTCAGGTCCATGCTGTGGGTGCTATGGCCAAACTGGCACGTCTCTACTTTGGGCAGAGATGCCTTTGCTTAGTCCCTGCTCTAGGGATGGTGGCTCCTGCTCTCGTCTCTCTGGGCTCTGCTGATCTCCTCCTTCTCCTCCTGTAAAAGCAATTGTGCTGTACTGGGGCAGGGATGGGTGCTGGGCAAGGGGGGATTGGACCATTAGGGCTCTTCAGTGCTCTAGGCATCTAGAAAGTCAAATTATTCTCTCTGGTGKGGTCGGGCTCTTGTTTTCAGTCCTCCTAGCTTTGGGTTTTATTTGGGGATGTGTCAGTGAGAATTTAGCTCTGTCTCTGAAGCTGGAGTAGCTGGAGTCATGACTTTGACAGAGCTTTCTGTACCAGCAAGGGAGGAAAACAAATAGATTGGAAATATTCATTTAATAGTGCTCTAAAGCAGCTTGTCCACAAACTGCTGCACATCCAGAATATGTAGCGGTGAGGGGGCATAATGTTTCAACCTTTTTTTTTTTTTAAATTACTTACAAGCTTGTGCTGAAAAACTCTCAGGCTGGTGCTCTCTAGTATAAATATGTCAATATTAAAATTATGCTGTTATTATACTTCTAAGTATTTCTCTATAAAGAGGCTGCAGGATAACTCCACCAGCATCTGTCTTGAATAGCTGGGTTTTAGCACAGCAGAAAGCAAGGACCTAAGACCTGTTTCATCAAAGGGAGTCTATATTTTAGTTTCCTGTTTTTCTTCCTCTCCTGRATTGTTTACAAATGGCAATTTAGCCCCTGGTCTTTGTCATGTGTTCCCACCACAAAGCCTTCAAAGRTGGTCAAAAGTGCTTCTTTCTTTTTCCTGTAAGTTCTTTTGCCACTCCACTACAGATGAACTATATTGTTTAAAAACAAAAATTCAGGAATGAGTCAGAGGCCTGAAAGCAAGTGATAACAATTAGGAATTGCTACTCATCTTTGATGTTCAGGGAATTGTTCAGTATTTGTGCAATTACTCCAAGCCCTGCTTGTCCTCAGTGTGGAGCTGGCCTTGTGGCAAGGCAGAGCATCAATCTGTCTCTATTCACAGCAACATGGAAAAATAAATTCAAGCGTTACTGAAGTGAATTTTACATAAATGTTACAATAAGCTAACTTCTACAAATGTACATATTTATGYAAGAAAGTTAGAGAGTTAGCTGTTTCTCAGGAACGTGTGTCATTAATTGCTTTACTATTACTATTATCATAGGTGTGTGTACATCCATGCCAGAAAAAGGCTCAGATTTCTGCATTGCGGTGAACAGTGGCAGAGTAAAAGAATCAACCTCTATGCTTTATGAAGCTATGATATGAAGAACATATCCTTATAACTCTTTTTCTGAATTAAACTTCTTTAGCTTTAGTTTCCTTTTATATTAGTGGGCAAGAAGTCTCTCAATATGCCCATAATTAATCATGAACCCAGAGTACGTTATTTCAGTTTTGCAGAGATCCAGACCATGCATATTCATTAAAACTTAGTTCAGCCTTTACTTTTATTTCCTAATGATTAATGTTGCCCCTGGCACAGAACTGGGGAAAGGTCTYTCTACCCCTGTAGTAATGGAAAGGCTGGGATCTTGCTCTCCTGGCATCCTGTATCATACACTGATTTCTGACTGAAAACTTATTTACTAGAACACCACATGAGAAGCTGGGTACTGTGGTTTCTTAATAAGGCAGAGGCATCGGAGCAGAAAAATGAAGACTTTTTAGTTTAACCATGAGAGGAAATGTGGGGTACAGGGAGGCTAAGCTCTGCAATAAAAACAGAGGAGCACAAAGTTCAGCAATTTTATTAAAAAGAAATAAAACCACAGACTGGGACCTTCATCTTTCAGGAATCAGAAGAGACTCCTGTWATGGGTGAATTTGCCACAGGTGTCTTATAAAAGGAGATGGGGGACACTTCCAGGTGGGAAAACAGCATGTTGGCTCCAGTCTCTCACACACTGCGACACCAGCTGTCCCGTATAAYGTGGGATTTCCTGTAGTACATTCACAAATCCTGCTCCCCTTATTAAAATGGTATTACTTGGACAAAGGTTTCAGCAGAAGCAATGTGCAGAAGTAGTGCCAGTCTGCTATGTATGGCTGGCAATAGGCAACGTTACTCTCTAAAAGGCTCATTAGACCATAGGGCATGTAGGACTCCCCATCATCACCTCTGCTCCTCCTCAGCTCATGTGCCCTCCTGCCTGGGGTCTCTCCCCTCCTTCCTGGCTCTCATGGTGTCACGTTCATCAGTGGTCTGTTCCACATTTTGAAGGCTTTAAATCTGGCAACCCTATTCTGACTGCAGCCAAAGGAGATGTCGAAACCCATCATTTCTACTGTGCCTTCCTCCAGTCACCATATCTCAAAAACATCSCACCATTTCCTCTCCAGCTTCACATGGCAGAAGTTGCTGTGAGATTAATGAAGATACAGAGATTCAGCCTTGGGAAATAAGATGTTTGGGCCATCTTAATCTTCTCCAATGACTTTATAACCTCAAATTCAAATGTGACTTAGAAAAGGTCACAGAAGCGAGAGAGCCTAGGAGAGAAAGGAGTTGCAATTAGGAGCATGTAACTGGAATAATTCTTCAATTTCCATGCATGATGAAATGAATCTGTCCTGGCAGAGCTAGAATGAAGAGAGGATATGTTGCAGTACGTGTTTGTGAAATGGTTGTATCATCCAGGAGGAAAGACAAAGCTACTTGTGTAGCAGCATGTTGGCAATACTTCCACATTTGATCTATTCCCTAAAAGTGGTTGGGTGTGTGGTTGTGCCAAGCTCCAGATGGTGGATTCACACCCATATTAGGAAAAATTAGGTTTAGACCCCAATGAGKTGTTAATTTTTAAGCAAATTTAAAACAGCTCAGAGCTAAGAATAGTCTACAGCTGAGAGTCTTGCAGTAATCTAAGGTGAAGAGAAAATGCATAGAAACTTTCATAAAACAACTGCACCGTGACCGCTAATTCAATACTGAAGAAGTGCAGCACACATCCCCTGGTTTGGATGCTGTTGAAGAGACGGGAAAGAAAATCACCTGAGAATGTGCAACCACACAGTGCAGGCCAAAGATCCTTCAGGAATGCTGTAAGTAAAGTTGGTCCCAGCTTGGAGAGGGATGAGAGCCTCTGAGATWTTCCCATTCCTATTTTCCTAAGGTGCACAAAGATGCTCAGAAATAGGACCTACTAGACCGTTGGGTCCAGAGGTCATTTAAGGGCAACTGTTTGTCCCTTTCCAATGCCCACAGGCATGGAAACCCACAAGGCTCAAACCTTGAAGGGATGGTGGCAATCAGAATTAATTGTCTTGAATAATTATCTTCTCTGGAACATGATCCTGGCCTGTCTCAGAGACAGTGTGGCCACCCGGAGTAGGGAAGTGATTGTGCCCCTGTACTTGGCAGTGGTGAGGCCGCACCTCGAATACTGYGTTCAGTTTTGGGCCCCTCACTCCAAGAAGGACATTGAGGTGCTGGAGCGTGTCCAGAGAAGGGCAACGAAGCTGGGGAAGGGTCTGGAGAACAAGTCCTATGAGGAGCGGCTGAGGGAGCTGGGGTTGTTTAGCCTGGAGAAGAGGAGGCTGAGGGGAGACCTTATCGCTCTCTGCAACCACCTGAAAGGACGCTGTAGCCACGTGGATGTTGGTCTCTTCTCCCAAGTAACTAGTGATAGGACAAGAGGAAATGGCCTCAAGTTGCGCCAGGGGAGGTTTAGATTGGATATTAGGAAAAATTTCTTTACTGAAAGAGTGGTCAAGCATTGGACCAGGCTGCCCCGGGAAGTGGTGGAGTCACCATCCCTGGAGGTGTTTGAAAAACATGTAGATGTGTCACTTCGGGACATGGTTTAGTGGGCATGGTGGTGTTGGGTTGACGGTTGGACTTGATGATCTTAGAKGTCTTTTCCAACCTTAATGATTCTATGATTTCTATGATTCTRTGATCCACWGAGTTGAGGGAGTCTGTGTCYTCCYTGCAGTGGTTGGCAGCTGTGGGGTTCCCAGGGCTTCTCCATGCTCAGCAGTATCGGAACAAGCACTTTGGGGTTTCTTGCTGTTCTAAGACGATTGCACACGACCAGTCTTGGGTTGTTTGTTGTCTTTCTTTTTTTTTTTTTTTTTTTTTTTTTTTTTTTTTTTTTTTTTTTTTTTTTTTTTTTTTTTTTTTTTTTTTTTTTTTTTTTCTTTTTTTTTTTTTTTCCTAAATTTGAGCCCTTTTTGAATTTAGCTTCTGAAATATGAACCTTCTCTGCTCATCAAATCCAGGCTGTACCTGGTTTTATAATTTCTGAGAGCTCATTTGTGCTTTTGTAAGGTATTGTATCCCATTCTTATCAGTTGAAAGATTATCTCTGGGAACTGTTTACTCTTTGCCAGTGGATCCTAAGGCATATAATCTGTTCAGTCATGAATGAGAAACTGTAATAAATGGGGCACTTCTTCCACTGACCCACTCTATCGTCTTGATGCAGCACTCTTACAGGTTTGCTAAGGTGCTTGGAGATTAATGTAGACAGAAGGAAACACAGTGCAGGGACTCTGGTTTAACCATTCAGTTTGATGTAAAGAGTACGTAGGAACAGTAGTTAGGGTGACAACCTGGGATTTAGGAAAGCTGTGTTCAATTCCCTTCTTCACCATGTGTGATGTTGCACCTCTGTGCCATGGCTCCAAATCTATATAATGGGACAACTGTATTTTCCTACTTCATGGGGCTCTTGGGAGAATAAATGTCTTTAAAACTGTAAAGTGTTCAGTTAACCTGACAATGAGATCATATAAGTGTATTACATAGATAYGGCAGAATCCAATGAAGGGGGCTTTAAAATATTAACATCTACCTTCTTGAGTTTGATTCTATGAGAAGAGACTGTTCTGCATCTTTATTTCAGGCTATTAATCATGTTGCTGATCCATCCGTCATTTAGGATGTTCCCTGGCTCTGAAAACCCAAGAGAGCTTTGTCACGAACTGCGTATTAGAATAAATATTTCTTCCATTTGACAGAAATCCTGGATCTGATATTTTCTTAAGTATCTTATATTTTCTCCTAAACTAACAGCGGTTAATAGAATACAGTGATGATTTTTACAAGGTGTCCTGTAACTCAGAGGAATAGCTTGCAGATCTGAACTTTGCTCATCTTTCTAGATGTCCTGCCTGGGCTCTAGAGATAGGCCAATTCCAATGATTAAGAAGTTCTGTTAGTATCAGCACTATTCAGAGTTTTGGCTGCTTTATCTCTGTCTTGCTTTTAGTCCCAGCTGAAATCAAGAAGTAGAAAGGCAAATTGAATCAGAGTGATTGTTATTAATTAAAAGAGAAAGTTAAAAAGTTATCCAAACTTTTTTGGTGTCTCAAAAAAACGTTCAGGTATGTGATGTCTCAAGCTTCTTGAACAAGTTGATATCTATTCCTTCTTTATCTGAGTCCATTCAAGCATACCACACAGTTGACATGGGCCCCATGTAGCTTTACCTGAATCAGTTCTCCCAAAGTCTTAAACTATATAATTAAGCTCTTTTTAGTGACTGGAAAACTGCCACTAAATTTGAAATCTGTCATGGTAATTTCAAGGCTAAAGGAATTAAATTTAACAAGAGATATTATTCCTAATTATTACCCTATCTTCAGCCTTTCGCACTTGCCTAAATTCTTTAAAAGTTTTGTCCCTTCCATAGCCACCTGATCATCAGAATTTTAATTAATGTTAATCAGGATGTCTGAACCGTGACTGCCCATAGATTACTCTCTTTGACTTAATTGTAGGTGTTCATCTCAAAGCCTCATTGTATTTGTTACTTGGGGTGACACAGCTATCATGGTTTCTAGTTTTGATATAGCTTTTCCTGAAGTTATTTGAATTGAATTAACTGAATTTAATTTGTAATTTCAGAGTAGATTRCCACTTTTCTGCATTATGGCAGTCTTGCAACAGGTTAAATCCTTTTTGGAACCATTTACTGTTGCCACTGATACCATATTTAGATGCAGGGTCTGATTTTTATTCCAGAGAAGTATAGATGAACTGCTTATACTGACCACTTTTTTGTTGGTAATTTAGGTTATTGACTTCAGCAAATATCTTTATTGATTCCCAATAATTCCTAGGATCATGTTTTTCAGTGGTATTTAACAAGCTTCTCTAGAGTTGTTCTTAATAGGATGAGTATTATTACAAAGGATAAATTCACATATGTGAAGATGAAGAGAGAGGGATCTATGCATCTGTCCTTCAGTGGGTGAACGTCCGTTGAAGAACAGTGGTTGCACATCACAGCTCTCTCAATGAATAGGAAAGAAAAGGTTGGCTGGGAGAGATTGTTCACCAACTTATTCCCATTTATGAAATTGTTGTCTATCCTTTGTCTTCCTGTGGCAAACATTTGAATTTAGAGCCACTGTTTTCTCTTCACTTTCCTTTTCATTTTCAGTAGATGATGCCATTTACAGAAGAACATGACAACAGCTGTACGGGTTCAGACCGTGGTTCCCATTAGCTGTCTCTGGGGCAGTCACCAAAGGCAGGCTCCCCAGGCACAGGGCAAGGACACGGCTCGGTGTGCCGGGACAGGATGGCTGGGTCACGGTGCCACGTCAGGGGCGATGCTCCCGGGAGGCTGTCATGAGCAGCTCTGTACCATGACTGCTCYTTGTTAGTGATGCTCAGGGAAACCCAAATCCTATCGCCAACACAGTAGATTATCTGAAGTTGAACAAGAAATACCAGATTGCCATTAACAGGCAGAAAAACCAAGCCYAAGGTTTCTTCTGCATCTCAATTTGTGGGCTGACGTTCAGATAAGACGAAAACATCATAACTTCCAGTGATTAACTGTGAAACACTGGAAGTGAGGCAGTTGAATTTGTTCTCAAATACAGCCTTAAATATTTTCCCCTAGGCACTTTTTTTTGAATAGCACAGTCTTCTGTGGCACCATGGAGCATTTTTATGTGCAGACTTAATTGAAACAGTCTTATTTATAGTGGTGAATATTCATTCTTGTTAAAGGTGATTGTGAGGAAGGCTAATAAATGTTCTGCCTTCCTTTGCCTCAGCTAACGATCTGGAAAACAAATATACTGCCATTCCCTGGGAACCCGATTTTGCTATGCTGGATTATACTGGACGAAAATTGTATTTCACCTTCCATTTATTTATTATTCACATCTCTGCAGTGCCTGAAGTTCCTACCGTGATGCATCAGGCATAGATTCAATGGGCAGTCCGTGTCCCAGAGCTGGCAATTTAAGCCTGAGCCGAGAGACGATAGATGGAGCCAGAGAGACAAAGAAGTATGAGGAGATAATTAGATCAAATCCATCAATGCAACTGGCCAYGGTCTTCGTGCACTAATGTGGCAAAGGACTGTGGCAGAAGAGAGTTTAAGGGAGAGTCTTGTGAGACGCATGTGACATACTATGCTGATACTTTGATACCTTTGATACTAGGCAACTAAAAAAGATCATTTTAATTGGAGAATTTGACTGCAGAGTGGGTTATTTTTATCACTGATCAGTGGTTGTTCTTTACAGTACTTAGTTCTCGGTTTAGCTATCCATGGTTTATCAGACTAAAGGTTGGCTTATTCACACGTCAAAGGAGACATCAGCCCTTCGTGCAGCTGTAACACAACACGGAGGTGCAGCTTTTCACAGGATGAGGTATCACAGCATGGCCGAATGAACTTAGGAAGCTACAAGCTGACTGGGACTGCTCGTGTAACTTTTTTTTTTTTGCAGTGATGGTGCTTCATCATTTAAATTGCCAGAAACAACCAGGACACACAGCAGTATCCTTTAACTCAGTTCTTTTACATAACTGAACACAACATTGCACTGCAGTGAGGGATTTGGGGAATCGGAGCCTGTCCTCGGCACTTATTCCCTCCTTTCCCAGCCAAGGAGAGAGGAGTGATACTGGCAGAGGGGGTTGATGAATACTAAGATTTCATGGGCCAATGCTCCCATGAGCTGTCTGAAGACTTAAGCTGTGTTGCCTGGAAAAGGTCTGCACAGGGGCTACGCCTGCACAGGGGTCCCCAGCTCTTAGGGAGGTCTCTGGGTAAAATGAACGATACACGATGACAAATGATCTCAGTCAGCACTCTCYTCTAATGACTCTTGGCGAGTGATCTCAGCCTGCCTCACAGACRCATACTGAACCCAGCCTCTGTTCTCGACAAAAGCCTTTAATAATAAATATTATCAAACCAGGAAAAGTGTAATACAATGAAATCTGGAGCCTAATGCTGGGAAATGGCTGTTGACTTCCAAGCTTTTTTCAGGTCCACAATCCTGCTAGTTCTTCCATGAAAAAAAGAAGTGCAGGGCTTTCATCTATAGATGCCATTTTGTGCCTACAGTGAGCTGTGCCCAGGTAATTTGATTAGGACGATCTTTAGGAAGCACCAAAATGTGTTGCTCCTACCCCAAAATAGAGATCTCATCTGAAAATCAGGACGGTATGGGGACTCAGCAACWGCTCATTGCATAGGTGGACTCTTTCCTGACTCGTCCTGAGCAATGGCCAGGGTGCTGTTACACGTATTGATCCACCCCAGTAATTTCTAACTTTTGGAAATTATATCAAGCTCTGACAGAAGCAACTTTGGAAAGACACGAACAGACCAACAGTGGAATGAAAAGCCTCTGAACGGTAAAAACAACCTTACTCGCACCTTCTCTAATTCTTCTCTCTCCTTCCAAAGGTGCCTCCCTCTGCGAGCTTTTGCAATTACCTCTCATTAGCCATTGACAATAAAGGAAGAGAAGGCATAAATTGGAAGCATGAATCATATCCCAATTTAGCCTGTCTCTTCTGCTAATAAAAAAGCATATGCTTCTCAGATACTCCTCTGCATTAAGACTAAGAAGGAAGGCAGCAGAGGGAAAGCTGAACCATGCAGACTTTTACAATGAAGTGGTTTCTATTTTTCTTTAAACAAGAGAATAATAAATTAGAAAATTTTCTTCTTAGAACTGTCTTAATCTTGTACCAGGTATGYGCCTAAACTAGTTCTGCATATCCAAACATGTGGGAGGAAAGCTTGGTTTCTGGTTAAGTGTCTGCACTTCTGGGCTCTGATGCGGATTGTGTGTGCTTGAGCAATCTTTATGTAAAAATCTGCATTTTACAGCTGAGGAAAGAAAAGTGCCCTGACACAGTTCATGGGAAGGGCTGTATGAGACCATTGCAGTAAGAGGGAACTCGCCTGTGTGACCTGCAAGATCCTGCTAGCCCTAAATTCCTGAGCTCACAGGCTTGACAAGAGCATTAATATTTTTGGGGGCTTCAGGCACTATAATGATGGAATAAGTCAACAGAACAAAAGGACTTCTTTAAGCAGACAGTAAGGATCTAAGAATCAAAACAACACCAGCTCCAAATATTCTTTTTCTTGAAGCAACAGAGGTAATGCGGATTAGGATTAGATTGTTGTAATGCTCAGCTGACAGTATAAAGGCAACACTTGTGAGAACACGCAGATATCTTTCAAGTAGATCACATAAAAAACACTAATGATGATATCCTAGRCAGAAATAAAGTAACCCAGCTAGGTTGTGGGCACATTGAAATAATCCAAATCATTTCTTTTGAAAAAAACATATTTTTATTCTGTTGCAGTGTTTTGTATAAGCTTTCTGTAGTGCTGTACTACATTCATAGTGAAATGCTCTTTTTTTCTGCATAAGATCCTTACAAGTACCACCTGGTTAAGTTATGAAACTCTATATTTAGTTTACAGAAAGTTGCAAAATTTAAACAGGCCAAACCTATTTCACAGAAAGAATCAGATACCAGTGAAAACAAATGTGTAGTATCAAAACGCAGATTAAATATTGATGACTTCCCAAATTCCACATGGTAGTAAAATGACCTTTGGTACTCAGCACAACAAAAAGGCCACTTAGAAACAACTTTGCAAAAACTCAGTGAACATCCGTTGCATTGCAAAGACTTTAAAATGTGCAATCTAGCTGTTGCACTATTGTATGTTACTACACCTTTTAGGAGAGAAAGAAAAACAAGGCAGTAGATAGCGTGCTCTCTAAATTCCATTTCTTTTCTCTTATGCTGCTACTAATATATTAGTAGAAGAAGAATCTCTCATTTGTGTAAGTGCTAAAAATGAGCCTCTGGAAAAATGCATTGCGGTACAATTCATTGCATTACAAATCCCAAAGCCTACCAAGAGACGCAGTCAGTGGTGTGTTGTGAAATGCCTGGGAAGAAGGTAATGAATGTAAAAAGTCATTATTCCCCGACTTTCCGGTGAAGCTAACTGAGGACCTGGCGATGCCCTGCCTGACATGACTACAACGAAGCGGCAGCATTTGCCCATAATAAGTAACAAAACTTAAACAAGAGTTCTGGGGTATAATTAGCACCATTTTGTGAAAAAGTGTTGTACCRGTCCCCACAGGCCAAAAAAGTCCCTCTCTTCCAAGAGTGACACAAATAGGCAAACTAAGGAAACTGGGGTTTGGGACAGCGTTTTTTTCCTCTCTGCGTCTTCTCTTATGCTGAAAATATACAGAAGTGGAAGTAAGTCGAAAAGTACGGTTTCTGAGTATCGAAAGTCCAGCCCTGTCCTGGTGTTCTCCAGTTGTGTCAACATCAGCCACAAAACCAGCTGCTATTGAGGAAGTGAAGGTGTGGTGTYTTCTCCGCAGGGTTTTTCTCTTTGCTGGAAAACTTCCCTTGAACTCCATCTGTCTTTGGGTCAGACCTCCCTGGAGTCCCAAAGGCTCCTGGAGGCTCGGAGGGGAAATAACAACAGGAGTGAGCCTTCCCCATGTCACAGCTGACAGAAGAGTCTTTTGGTAACAGTGGGGTAACAACAAGCAGAACAATTCAGATTAGAAGTCCACARATCCACTTGACTAACACAGCTCAGGCCAGCAGCACCAGATAATGAAAGTTATTATATGAAATACAGCCCTTATTTTAGAAGTTAATACTTGTCTTTATCTCCTTTAAGTTCTTACTGACAAAAATATAAATGCTCCATCCTTCCCAGAGCMTTTCCAGGCCTGCTGCATGGAGTGTATAATATGCTGATATTTAAGATTTTGTTCAATTTTATACTCRAAAGGCTGAGTCCTCAGCTCTAATCTGCTAATGCCTGCCGGTTCTGGAGGTGAGACCACGCAATGAGCTCTGAGGTGAGACACCAGCAAAAGCTTTCTGGCTGTTTGGGTAATTAAGTGCTGGCACTGATTGCCCAGGGAGGTTTTTAGGAAAGGGCTAGAGAAATTTTTGTTGGAGTAGTTTTGGTAGAGTTGCTTCTGCTGTGGRGCAGCCTGCTGGACTAGATGACCTCTGAAGAGACCCATCCTCCTTTCCATCGTTCACCTTTTCTTTCTTGCCTTGGTCATGGTGGCTTAGTGTTTTCTGCTTCCCATCCATGCCAGTTATTAGAAACAACTGTCTGATGCCGCGGTGTCTTTGGGACCCCTCACTGCTGCATGAGTGGTCCCGCAGCCCTTCGGACCAGGCAAACACATGGTTCGTCCTGCCCTGGAGAAGAACCTGTCCTCTTCACAACCGAGAGGAAACAGTGTAAGCTGAGGGGGTGAACCAAATCACATGTTTCTCTCTGTTTAAAAATTGTACAATAATTCCCATGCTATCTTATTAACAGATAAAAGCTAATATTATCACCTGTCATGGGAAAAGAGGAGGAGGACTGGAACACGATCTCCTGGGAAACACAATATGAGAACCTGCATCACGTGAGCTGTTAGACAGGTGGATTCAACAGGCTAAGTTTATTTCCTTTTTTATGAATTTCAATGGATAGCTAAATAAAACTCCGTAATCAGATCTCTGCTGAATGCCTCCGTTTTCAGATCTTTCAGAGTTACTGATTTCAGCTTTAAGTTGTATTGAAGCTTCTTTTAAAACAGAGATTGCTGCTTCTGGAAGCGCTACAGAAACTTGCCTCAGGCAGGTGCTCTCTCTTCCAGCCCTCAGCAACTGCCATAGCTCGCTGCAGCTCCTCACCTGAAGTGTGAAAGGACAAAATTTTTCTGGCTGAAGAACATCCATCCCACAAAAAAGGGAGTTTAATATTCACCAAGTGCCATCCATCAACTCGAAAGTTCCCACTTTCAGACATGAATTGATTTATTCCTTTCATTGTCCAGGACAAGCGTGGCAGACACCTTGATCTCTCTAGGATGYATATCCCATCCAGGAGGCACTGGAAAGCTAGCAGGGTTTATTTTTCACCTTCCCCCATTAGATAAGCTTCAGCCAGTTGGGAAGATGTCCTGGGAATGGAGTGAGGGTGGGAATCCACAGCAGCCACCCACCCTTGACTTGAGATGCAGCTGCAGGGATAAGGAAGCCAGAAGCTTCCCATGGACATCCTGACATGGCAGAGATGTGGACACTTCTGTATYACCCACACAAGTGAAAAGGTTTCCTTTTCTAGCCCAATCCTACCTACATTCATGTGAAAGAAGGGGACAAAACCCAAATGTCCACAGCAAAATAGGCAAGGATGAGATTGCTATAAAAATTCAAGGAAAAAAACTAAAACATAATGGCTCGGCCACTGGTATTGAGGACAACACAAGTACTGAGGGAAGGATGGGTTTTTTTCTCCACAAGCACCTGAGGGGTATTCATTTGCTGAAAAGCATTTTCTCCTGTATGCTCGAGATGTTTGAAATGGTTTGAAATGCCTTCAGGAACGCAGCCAGTTCCCACCTTCAGCTCCCCCCRCCTTGTCCTTTCCCTGTGGGCTGTCCTTCCAGCAAAGAAATGCRAAGGGAGGGGAAGATGCTCCTGCTGCCTCTGAAGGTCACAGGCACGAGGGGCTCGCRCCGGCTCCCCGGGACAGTCTCTTGGCGCAGGTTCCAACGGCAGCTCCCGCTCRCTGCACCCGTTGGCCAGATACGCGTACGGCTGCCAGCACTTCTGGAAAAAAATGTTAATATTTGCATGTTCTATTAGACTGAGCAAGCATCTAACACTCAGCAGGTGGGAAAAGAAATGAGAGAAGAGAGAAAGAATTGATTCAGAGACCTCAAAACAGTGAATCTTTCCTTTGATGTTTTTTGGGACAGAGTATGGCTCGTGTTAATGTCTCTCTTTAGCTGGGCTGGCACGGATGGGCTTTAAACCAGCCATACAGGGAACACACCCAGCTCGTACACCACTGGGGCAGCAGCTCGACTCAAGTTTTGGAGGAGGATGCACGTGGTGATGCAGAAACCATGGGTACCATAAGTCTCTAGCAGCTTTTACAAACTGAGACCGTTTAAAGCAGCCTGAAGGTTGCTCTACTTTGTACYGGTGGCAGGTTTGGCCTTTGGCCCATGCCAGCATCAGGAGGAGTGGAAAAATGTCTCTGACTATCTTTGCTTTCCTACAATAGCTACACTGAACGGCTCTTTACTCTGTTAAATCCGATTTCCTCAGTGCTATTTCTGGTATAAAAGTAGAGGGTCATTGAAGTTACACTGATTGCAAAACCAGTGTAAAAGTGAGGAAAATTAGGTCTGTGCTTCTGTTAGCCAGTATGTAATTTTTAGCTGGAGTGAGCATATTGCCACAAATCTGTCAGCAAACAAAACGCACGGCGATCAGAAATACCTGGGGAGAATGCGCTTACTGATGTGTGAAATGCCTCGGCCGTCACTCAAGCGATCCTCGCAGCTCCAAGGACAAATAAGCAGCATCTGCGCTAATGCTCTTTGCAGCATTCGGCGCTACTGCTGCATTTCAGGAGGCCGGCTGTGGAGCGAGCCCTCGCCGCTCTTCCATCGGCCGCGTTTCAGTCTCATGTGAGTGGTCTGTGCCTTCCAGGAGGTTYCGGCACGGATGTTTTTCCCCCTTTGCCCGACACTGTCTCAGACCAAGTAAATCTCAGGCTGTGAGGAACACAATTTTAGTCTCTGTAAACCAAGGTTAGACGTTTCATGCTGTAATCAGAACTGGCATCTTCCAGTGAGCTKCTTTACTACTTAAAAGCAGAACTGATTGTATACTAGCAAGGCTGGGATCATGAAGGAGTAATTTCTCTTCCACAGACCCATCTGAGGTAGTTAGATGACCTGCTCTGTAAGCTGTAATTGTAAAACAGTAGGATAGACAGCTAAGCATGCAACTAAACCTGGAAGGAATTTCTAGGACCCTTCTGAAAGCCCCCCAGCACACAKTAAAAAGCCCCATCGCTCGTGGATTTCTGGATGTACAATTCTGGCACTCGGAGCTTTCCCTGTTCAGTTAGCAGATGTTGTTCGTTGTTTGCAGTCTGCATTCATCTGTCTCTACTTCTTTCTGCTCATCTATAATCAAGTTCTTGAGCTACAAATGAGCTACTCAACAACCCACAACCTTATGTTCATATCATAACCCATTAATTCTGGGCATGCTTTATAGGAGGTTTCTATTTCTAGAATAGTGGAGAGAGGGTTAATAGATGTTGCACAGACACAAACATCTTGTGTTAAAGCTGGCTGTAATCACATCACTCAGGGTGTTATTGGTAGCAGTCAGCTATGGTCATATTGACCTGCAACATATTGACCTGTTCCACTGTATAACAATCCATAACATTTGATTATCCACTTCTTCAAATAACTATTAATTGTTCATTAGCGCTTTATAAAGTATTTATATACTCATCTTTCATATAAAGCATGACTATAATGTTAAAGTCTAGTATTTGACCTTTAAATTCAACCRGTCCAAAAATCTGTATGAAACAAGTTTTTGGAGCATTCACATCTCCTTGACTGAAAGAACTGAACATCAGCATTTAGTCCCAGATTTATGTGGATGGGTGGGACTTTGTCTAAACACTGTGTGTGTGTCTTGCCAAAGTTGTTCTCCTGTGTTCCCTCTGGTGTTAAGAGTACAGACCAAGGCATTATTAGAGCAAAATAAATTGAACACATCTRTTTCAGGTCCCAGGCTCAGAATGGGTCGAATCACTCTCTGTCTCTGGAGGTGGCCAACCTGGAGAAACACCAAAGAGCTGGGGTGAAGTGAGAGCATCCCCACCGTTCCTGGCACTGAAGGCCTGCTCTGATTCAGCAAAGTGCTTCAGGATATGCTCAAACTGAAGGGCTGGATGGAGCTGTAGCATTTAGCTAGGGCAGGGGAGGACACCACACCATGCAGGGGGGACCTCTTAAGGAAGCAGTGTGGTTTACAGGGCATCTAATCTTGCAGTGTCTGAGGGTACTTAGATGTCCACACGTGCAGTGAGGAGCTTAGATACCAGTGTAGGACACTCATCTTTGTCACATCAGGAGGTCGCAGGAACCTTGGAAATTTCAGCAGGACGTTCAATTCCCAGGCATATTCATTGAAAGGTCTTTTATCTTTGGCTGCGGTAACTTTCTCTCTGGCTCTTAGGACTAATAACAGCAAAGCTAGCTAGTGCTTATGAAAATACTTTGTACAGCTTCCAAGCTGGGCACTGCACTCTTTCTGGTGCATTTACACTCCAGTCGTCCTCCTTCATCATCTCCATGTCCTACACCATCAGGCAGCAATGTGTCACAAGATTACACATCACGAATTAAACCTCATAACAAGCTGTTCTGAGCTGGGAATGTACAAGAAATATATCTTGGCAAATCATATGAGAAGTAGAGAAGAACAGCAGATGTTTCCAACAGGCAAACGTTTCCAGTTTGGCCATGAGTCTGTACTCTGGACCAGTCTCTAGATAACATCCTCCAGCATCGTGCCAAGGGGAACAATGGCTCTTTGGATCCGAGTGCTGCCCTGGTATCTGCAAACTCTGGGAGAGCCGACTCAAATTCCTTCCAACCTCATCTTCATCCAAAGACACCCAAGAATTTCTTTATTCTCTGTCCCTGGCTGTCCACGGCTATAATCCAGTGCCTGCATTTGAGCCACTGGAGGCAAAGATCCAAAATATTCACAAGGGGAATGGAGTAGTGAGCAGGCGGAAGACAATCTGCYGTGATATAAGGTGGGTAATTCCCTATCAATGCTTGAGCGGACACACAGACACTGTGGCAGGGAGCCTGACAGATGGTTAGAGCGGGGCAATGGGCTTTTATTCACCGAGGCATGGCCGCCTTCTATTTCTGTTTGAAACAAAGATGTAACCTGGATAACAGTTCTCTGCTTGTTTGCTTATTTGGACCCAAGTCAAGGGGATGGATGTTCACATGGGGTGTGCTGAAACCAGGCAGGGTCCCCACCGGTTCTTCCTCTACACCCAAAAATGTCGGTCTGTGTGTCCATCCCCTGAGCTACTCTCCGTTTCCCACCCACCATCTCTTTTGGTGCTGGTACCAAGGGCAGCTCAGGTGCCACGTCCTCAGCTGCTGTGCCTGGGCACGGCACCGCTGTGTGATTGCAGCCTGGCACAGGCAGTAATGGATTTTATGCCCTTCGGGGAAGCCTTTGCTGTCCTTGGATGCTGTCCTGCAAGGGGATGCCATAGCTCCTTTGTCCAGGCTAGGAGAGCACCCACCACCAGCGCAGCCTCCAAGCAGGGAGACAGCACCGGGGATGGGGAAGAGGGCTGAATTTCTCCCCTTTTCTGGGTAAATCTCCAAGGGCCCAGCCTCGGGCAGCCCCCCAGGGAAGGGTCTCGCTGCGAGGCAGGCAGCCCTGCCCCAGAGACGGGCTGGCCCTGCAGCATCGCTCTGAGCTGCGCTCTGCAGGCAGAAAATACTTTAAACGCTTTTCTTTCATTCATTTGCTCTTTTCTTTCATCAAACTATCAGCGCAGACAGCCTACCTCCGATGTCGCCTTTCAAGTGATTTCCCTCGCCGCTTTCGCAAACACAAGTTTATCCCTCCTAGAGAGGTGAGCTGGGGATATGTTTAATATGAAAAGAGAGAGGTGAGGTAATGAAACACCTGCTCCCTCTAAAACAAAGCCTTTCCTCTTCACAGGCTATCGAGCACTGATGAGGAAAGGCGAAGGCACACACCAACTCTAACCCGGCACAAGGTCCAGCCTTTAGAGCGGGCAAATCTGGGGCATAAAAGCAGAAACACGAACCGCACGCTGTGCTCGGGTCTCAGCTGCTCTGCCCAGCTCTGAGAGCATTTTGCAAACATTTCAACTTGAAAACTACAGGCGCTTTCACTGCTGCCTGTTCCCCCTGTCAGGTGGGGAAAGTACAAGTGTTAAGTGGATAAATTTAAGAAAAATTGCCTTTTTTATTCTTGCTGGAGAGCCCTGGGGCTGATCTACGCAGGCGTTGCGCCTCCATAGATCCCACCGACTTTGGCCAGACCTGGCTGTGCTTGGCCCGTTTCGCTCAGGGCTTTGTGCTGCTGCTGGTCCTGTGGTCACTGGGCTGTGGTGGCCACAGGTCTGTGCTGGGAGCTGGCCTCGGCACCTCCAGCTGGGCAACCCCAAATTCTGGCATGTGAAAGCTGGTTGTGACCAAAAACTGGTTGCCTCCCTGTTGCAAAAGCATTGACAGACGAGCATTGATCCTCCTTGTAATGCCATCACTCCTAGACCTCCCACGACTACGTCTCTCTGGGTGCACAGCAGATGTACCACAACCTACAAGGGCATCTGTAGGGATGGACAGAGGGACAGTGACCATATTGCCACGCCTCTCCTCCCAGAACATTCTCTTTTTCTTTTGCTGCCCACATAGCACGTATCCATGGCTCCCCAGCACTGCCCCAGTCGCAGTGGGGGGACCCCAATTTCCAAGCCCATGGGATGGGCATTTTTTGCTTCCCTGAAGCACTTGTCTCATGCAGGCTTTCAGACCTTCACATGCAGCCACTCTGAGGCTTCAGGTGACTTGGATGCACTTGGAGAATGATGTTTGACAGTACTGAGGGGAAAAAAGRGACAGGGACAGAGGATAAAAACAATTCCAAAAGCCAGAAGGATTCCTATAGCCCAACTTCACCGCCTTTCACRTGGCAGTGACACTATGAAAGCAGCTAAATAGTGCTGGCTGATCCTAATACTTCATCAGGTGCCCTTTCCCTGCCTGGTGAAAGGTAGCAGTGCCCTCACAAATGTCAGCCTGAATATCCTCAGCCAGATCGCTGGTTGCCCACGAATTTGAGATGGTTCCTTATTGCCTCTAATGGCTGATGTGCAATAATTTCAGAGGGAGCTGCACATGATGCCCATCAGCAGGCAATCAGGCATCTCATATTTCTCTTCTAATTCTCCATGCAGGAGGGTCATTTTCTCTGGCTGGGGCCAGGAGCCCCCTGGTCCTTTGGCTGTTGCCTTAGTCCACAGCTTGAAAGAAGAACTTTCCCCACATCAAACACCGGCTAGGACCAACTACCAGAGAAATAAGCATATATATCATGTGGAGTACAGTGACATCAGCCCCGGAGAGCTCTTTCCCAGATCAGATGCCCAAAAAATCCCATCTGATGTTGACTGCTCTGAAAAGCTAGAGATGCAGAGGTATGTATTTCAGACAAGCAGCCCCCAAAGCAAATCTGTACAAGTCTCTGTAGACCACACTAGTGCTTGAATTGTAACCAGAAGGAAATAGCCTGCCAAAATATAGCAGRGTTCAGGGATGTTATACACATAGCCATTTTATATACTCATCTGCACGGCGAGCATTGTGCACCACCTATTGTACTGCTCTCCTTGCCCATATTTCATTATAGGTTTGCCATTTCTCAGTGTGTAAAAATTGGATGTGCTGGCATGGTTTAAATGGTGCTAAGAGCACCATGGAGAGGCACAGTGAGACCTGCGAGGGAGAGGAGGAAACAGAGGAGTTCCCCTGAGCAAAGAGCAATAGCAAGCAAACGCTGAACCGACAACCTCTCCTGCTGAAACCAAAATTCTCTGGCAAAAAGCCACCACCACATACATATATACAGCAACCAGCTGCCCCGAAGAGGAGAGCACATCAGAAATGCATTCAGCAAGTATAAGATACTGCAAACAGGATAATTCTGCTATTTTACCCACCTGAGGAAAGTTAGGTTTGGATTTGGAGGGCAATTTCCCATGGCTTTCCACCTTGTAAATTCAAAGGCAAGTGGCTATGTACTGGTGCGGGTCCCACAGCTCCCTAGTGTCCAGGATGATCCAAGATAACTGAGGGGGAGGGCTCCAGGGCTGGTTTTCTGAATGTGTGGTGTGTTTGCTCCGCTGCAGCATGGTGCAGTATTCAGTGGTATCCCAGACACCGAATTTTCAGCGCCGCTATGTCCCCTGTAAGGTGTGCTCCTGGTGCGCTTTGTTTGACGTTGGGGCAGGTCTCTCCAACCTCGTGGGGGTGGTGTTCAGGGAACCAAGACCTTCAGCTCTCTGTTGGTGTCCTGATGGAATAAAGATTGTGTGCGGCCAGAGGAAAAGAAAATAAGGAGAAAATTGGTTGGAGGTGATTTTGGAGACTTGTTTGCCAGGTTTTAATATGTTTTGGATAACTGACAGCTGGCCTTCCATAGTCACATTTTTCTCTCGAATCTTTTTATTTCCTCAGGCAACATTTACCTCTGCTTTTTAAACAAAATGCAGTCAGAACCAGAATATCACAGTGCAGACTGATTGACTGCTTTCAGACAGCTCTCCAAGCCTCCTAAACACGTTAAACCACCCTCTTTCTGGTGAGTAGCTCCCAGTGATTTCAGCATGAATAAGGATGCAGCTCTGCCAGGAAGCATTACTGAAAACATGATCATTCACAAGAGCCACTCAGTATTTCTGGGCTGAAATTATCCACAACAATATTTTTATAATTCTGTTTTTAATTTCTAGTAGTGGGCACAAGAGTCACTGTTCCAGCTGCATAGATAGCTTTTCTCATTATCTATTTTTCCAGTATCGAGAACCAGATAATGATTGGGATTTTTTTTTTCCCTCCTGAGATAAAATTCAACTTTGTATGAAAAGGATCATATTTATGTTTCATAGTAAAAAATTGTGGGGTGTTTTGCATGTAAAGCTGAATCTCATTTATACATAGTAAGGAATAAAAAGACAGTGTTTAGCTAAGATGTTTATACTAATGTTTGGGAGTGATGGAGTGGAGAAGTTTTTTGGGAAGYGGGGGAGGGATATCTAAAATTCCCCAAATCTGGTAAGTTGGAGATCATTTTCCTCTTGGGTAGACYCCCTTCTTTAGTCCAGGGAATTCAAACCACTGCATCTCGATAGGAAAGAGGACTTCGAGAGGTCAGTTAGCAACAAATCCCAAAATCTCTGGACCTGCTATAGATGCGATGACCTTGTAAATAAGAGATCCAGCCATGCAACACTTTCCTGCCAGCCTGGGGAATTCAGTACGACACAGCCCAGCAGGTTCACCTGCGGCTGCTCTGCGCTCCCCAGCTTTACTCTCATCCCTTACCCAAAACACAGGAGACTGAGGCCGTAACTAAATCTCAGCATCACAAAAGCAAGTTGCCAGGGTTGGTACATGGTCAGTGAGTCTCTGGTATATAGACACTCACTGGTATATAGGCCTTCTTCTACTGCCAAAACTCCTCAGCAGCTGCACATGGTGGATTTATCAGACTTTATGAGATATGGCACCACAGAAATTGGTCTGAGACCGCCGGACTATTTACTACCACTATACCAGAATAATTCATATGTTTATTCCCCATCCTGAACACATTCAAAACTAAACCTCCCAGATGAAGTTGCACTGATTTAAAGCTAACCATAAATCTGTTGACCCTTGGTAAACCATGCTTTTTTTTTTTTTGAAAGGGGGAAAACATGGATCTGTTCGGTGTTGAGAAAAAGAAAGCAATTTTCCAACTATATGCATCAAGCAAATCCCCAGATCCTTTGCGCTACGCTGTCACCTCCTTTCGCCGTTTCCCATTTGTTTTTATCTCCCAAACCTTTCTACAGCCTCTCCTGCCCTCCCCTAAATTTTCTCCCTRGCGTCTTGCGTAAGGAAAGCCATGGATGGAAACGTGCTTGGTTTACTTGTCCCTCTCTAAGCAGGGAGAACAAACAAAATAAAGCCAAGTCCCTATGTGTGCTGTATATCAAAGTGTTTCATCAGTGCTGGTTGATTCACTGCCTGTATCACGCACTGCCCTTGATCCAGAGCTCTGCAGGGAGGAGGTAACCCCAGGGCTGCTGCACTGGTAGCAGATAACTGATATTTTTATTACTGGGCTGATATTTTTCCCCTTTGGGAAACAGGATTGGTTTGGGGGGGGAAATTTTTCCCAGCCTGCTGATGGCCGGATTTTGGAAAGCCTCCCTGTTCAGGACAACCTGAGTCATTTAAACTTGTTTTCAGCTCCCACTGTTTTCCCATTAAGTTTTTTTTGTAGTTCACTTCCACAAATAGGAGCCTGTGTCATTCAGAGCTTCACTTTTCCTTCACCACTTCCAACCTCTTAGCCGCTTTCTGCACTTCGGACAAGAAAAAGAATAGGTCTTGGKTAACCAGAGTTTGTAGAAATCTCTAAGTTCATTTTACTGGTTTATTGCAATGGAAAACAGATTTTCATACTGTCAATGCATTAATATATTGTAATTAGGCTAGAACAGTGGTAGGAGGAAGTAAGATAAGCTCTCAACATCTTTCAGAAGTAAACAGCAATGTGTTAAATTGGTTTAACAGCTTTTGGACGAGTTTAAATGAGACATCTTTTTTTTTTWAAATTACATATTTAGAAAAAATTAGCCCTTTGGTTCCTTAATGACATATTCACTTATATCACTTAATGTTGCGTGCTACTTCTTTTACAGGCATCACTGTGCAAAGTGTCAGCATTGTTGCCATCCAAAGGAAATAACTACTTCCTTAGCTATTCTGCTGATTAGCTAATTTCAAAAGTGAAGATTTTCCTCATGAAATTCTCAGCTGAACACGGCATCGACAACAGTCTTCTGTGCAGCTCCAGGCACTGTGGCCCATGACCATGACCTCCAAGGTTAGCAATGTCCGGACCGAAGTAGTTTTTCTCAATCTAGACCATTTCTGTACAGAAAACGGGTCCAATGAAAACACTTAATTCCACCCACGATGCATTTCCTCCACAGCTTTGGACATTCCCTACGGACATCAGACAAAAGGATTTTGTTCATTTTGTCCACGTCATCCGGTTATCAGTCTCCATTCTACCTAAATATCCCCTATATACTGGGGCTAGGCAAGCAGCTCTGCAGTGCTGGCAAATGTACGGAGACATCTGACAATGTCAAAAGCGCAGGTTGGAGGCAGGACTTTGGTTTCTTTACGGCTATTCCCTTGCAAGGGTCCCCGACCTGGTGAGAAGTTGGCCGGTGGCAGCTCCGGCGCTGGCTGGGCTCCACGCACGGCTGTGAGCACGGGAGCAGGCACGGGGACGTGTCGCCCACGGACTCTGGGTCCTGCGGTGTGCAACAAACAAAAGAAACCCCCAAAACCCACAGACTAATTAGGTTAGAAATGTTGTCCCCTGTGTGAGAGAGTATTTGTTGGGTTCTGAGAACTGCCAAGGTTACAAAATCCAAATTTCCCACAGGGAGTTACATAGTCTGGAGAAATTTTTCCTCCATCGTAGTTTTACCGAGAAAGTATCAGTTGGTATTTTTAAGGAATGCTGAGGATAGGAGAAACTAATCCCTTTTACATTTTTTAATTTATTTTGGGTTTATAGATTGATAAAAAAGCATTGGATAAATTGGATGAATAACTGTATTGTCCATATTTTCCCCTGTCTTCTTTAAAATGTCAGTAAGAATATGGGAGTTTTTTCCATGCCTTTTAGGAGACTATTTCACAGAGATTTTGTCCGGTTTCTTAGCTCAGACTTTCCCTTCTGTCATTTTTATCGTGCTCCCCTTAGCATCACATTTTTGTACACACAAAATAATTCTTTTCTGTTTGCCTGAACATAGTAACTATAACCCTAGTCATTACTCAGTGAAGCTATATATATTTAGTTCATCATCTTTTCTCATAAATCAATCTTTTCAACCCCAAAATCATTTTATCTGCTCTTTGAATTGTCTCCAATTTGTCTGTTTTTTTCCTGGTAATGATGTGGCCCAGAACTGAATGCTGTATTCAAGGCAGGCTGCCACCAAAGTAATGGGGATGAGGATGATTTCCATTATCCGCTGTTTGACACAAAATTTCATGTGAATTCATTGCAAGAAAATGTCTGTTCCTGCGAATGTAATAGTGCTGAAAACATACACAATCTTTATGCTCTGCATTTAATGGCATCTGCATTTCCTGGATTGTCCTATTTTTTGTTCCTGAAACTTTTTCCAGGAAAAAAAAAGTGTCTTTGGCCTTTTGGCCCCAATTCAGGGGCCAGTGTCCAGGTAACTGAGGGCTGATATATGGGAACTCTCAGCAAAACTGCATACTCCTGGTGCAGTTACAGCTGCCTGTATTTCAGCAGCTTGCTCCACTGTCCCCTCATTTGGAAGTATGAGGTCTACATCCGAGATGGGCTGAGCTATTTTATTATTCATAGGAATGAATGAATGGAGCAAGTAAGAATAAAATCAGATTGATTGTCATCAGTGTTCCCTCCAGCTCTCCTGAGCTGATCACCACCAGGCAGATGAGATGTGGATCTCTTTATGCCTGTGCATGATTTTTTGCTACAGGGACCRGAGTATCCAGAAGGGATCCTGTGTCCCACCTCTGGTGCAGTGCAGTCTGCAGGTCTTCTTCAAAGCAGATCCTGCTTGCACCAGAACAACTCACGGAGAAAAACACCCCATCTACATTCAAACATTTCCATTGGTGGGGGTCCCACCCCAGTCCTTGACCAAGCAGTACACAATTACTGACTAATTAGTTAAGAGCAAGTGTCTTTTGAGCTGGCAGGCTAAAGGCCATAATAAGCAGCACCCCACAGAAGTGCATCAGGCCTTTCTTTCGGCTGTGCTTGGCCAGCAGAGAATGCACTGAACACAAATTAGCCTCTCGGTACAAAAGACAGCACAAATTTTTCTGTAATTCAGGTTTACATAAAAGACAGGTTCCAAAGGCCAAAATCAGACTTGTAGCAGGAGTGAACCTAACCCATGGCTCTTCTCTCTACTAACACGGTGTTGTCACTGTTTGCAAAGCAGGGAAAGGCTGTTGGATTGCAATGAGGGGACAGGACTCATGATTGCAACACTTGCCTGGAAAGATCAAGGTCTGATTTTGCATTTCTGGCCTGGCTTCTTTCTAGCTACACGTGGGGAGAGGCCATGGGGTCCTGGATCCTCCTCCCCGTACTACCCAAAGGTGCAGTTTCACATTACAACTTCTGTAACGGTGGCTCTGGTTAAGAGTACCAGGGTCCAGCAGTTTATACCCTCTTTACTCCCGAAAACCTGCCCCATGGTAGGTCACTGCCTCCTTGGTTGCACTGGCACATCCAGAGAAGGCAGTGAGCTGGTCCAGCGGAGAAGATGGGCTCAGAGCAGCTCTGCTGCTGGAGGACTCTGTGCATAGCCCCATACCTTAGGGATACCCTTTCAGGACTAACTCTCTTCCTGGAAACTGCAAGGCCAAGTCATGTCCTGTTTTCTGCAGTGTGTTATCAGTAAGACTGAGAACAGCAGAGGACTGAAGTTGCAACATGCAAATGAAAAGCAAGCTCAAAACCACTGCAACATTTCAAACTTACCTTTCAAACTTCACGCAGGAAAGGTTGGACTGAGCCTTGTTCCTGACACTTGCAGGTCTCAGGTTTTCTTTTGCATTATCCCTAAGTCCTGTTCCTCCTCGATCTCCTGGAAATGCATCGTTCAGCTTCYGAAATCCCTCCTCAGCTCCAGCTCRTGTCAGGTCATGAGACTCAGCTCGAGCCAAGCTCTCCACTTGAAGCATTTACTGATCCATTTTTATGATACAGCCGTCACATAAATACAGCACCAAGTTCTCCTTATGGCCATCTAGGGACTTGGTAGCCAGTCTAACAGCCCTGTTATTTTGATGTTAAATAGAGCAGTAAGAGTAGAGCAAAAACAAAAATCAAAACCCAAACAAAACAAGGTCCCCCCACCGTTAACAGGATTTCTGAAAATTATTTCCTTCCATCCATGTGCCGGCACGACAACGACCGCTCCCCGTTCCTCCCGTCAGTAATGGCAAAGAGCAAAAATCAATAGCAGGAAAGAAGGATCAATGCAAACAGAAATGGCAAGTTTTGTTTTAAAAGATTTTGGGCAGAGGGGTTTTAAAAAATGATGCCATCTGTGGTATTTCTCTACATCGACAGCATGCGCTGTGGATAATGCCAGTCCCACATCAATAACATCTGCTAATGCCACTTTCGGAGCGGTGTAATCAATCCTGCCCAGCAGGCCCCGGGGCAGAAAAGTAAGCTCACAAACTGCGCCTGCCATCTGCATCCCACCCGCCCTCACCCGAAATCTGGCAGCCCTCACCCAAAGCACCCGACGATGCCATTGCTCAAGGTGCGGGGCGTTGGGGTGCTGGGCAGAACGAGTCAGAGGGGGGTCGTCCCGCAATGATGCCAAAACCCATCATTTACTTTTTTGCAGCTTCTCAGTCTTGAATGTAACCACCAGTTTCCCGCAAGCAGCTTTGCTCGTCTGTCCCCGGTTGGGACGATGTGCCTCCCGTGCCATGGCAAACCCCACATGCCACCATGAGGATGGTCACCCGGCATGTCACGGGGGGCAGAGTGGGGCTGTCACGTGCTCTGGGAACGCAGATGGCGCTGGGCAGGTGCATTTTGGTTTATCCGTGAAATATTTGAGGATGTGTTTTCAACGCTCCTGAGGATGACGATGAAGGGACGCAGGGAATATGTTGACACACTGTTCAGGGCACGCAGCCCTGCGGTACCTCTTAGCTCTTACCCCAAGAAGAAAGCCTGCTTGAGGTGGCTCTTGCAGAAAAGTTTTGCCTGTTCTTTCTGTGTGAAGTCTCTTGAAATCTGCTGAGATTCGAGGTACCATTGAACTGTCAACCTCACCCATCATAAAATACCCATTTTCCTACATGCCTGCTAGAACATTTTGTATGCCTTACCTCGGTCTGCGCTGGCCCCAGGCAGCAATGGGAGTGCTGGGAGTGCAGTGCCTGTCACACCGAGCAACAGTCCCTACATCCCCAAACCCAGACTCTCCAAATACATTTATATAATGTTGCACTTATGGGTGATTCATATGAATTTGATAGCAAAGTTTATTGGCCAGTAGCAGAAAGGAGGTGGAACAGGAGCAGAAGCATTTTCTCTTAGGGCTGGATGGGCTAGTAGCCTTCAGCATGCAGCCCTGAAAGCATCCATAAGGGCTTGCCAAAGTGTAATGGAGATGAGGATGTCAAATAAAAAAAAAGTGGTCAAAACATACATATTTGATACAAGATCCCAATATATGGAGGAACTGGTTTCCTGCTAGTCTCATTTGATATCCCTTTCTATGGAAACACTAGGCTGGGGCGGTGGGGAAGGGTGAAGCCATAAAGCGCTCTTGTTGAAGGGAATATTTCACCCAGATTGAAAGGAATGGCTTTTCCCCAGAGTCTGAAAYGTGTTTGACAAAAAGCATAATTTTTTAAAAAGGTTTTACTTTTTGCAGACCTGAAAATAGGGATTTCACTTTGACATCCATTTTTAGCCAGACTGTGAGCATTTACTGCTTTTTTTCCATGTACAGATAAAGCAAATGCTCCCTTCAGAGTTGTTTGCTTTCAGTAGTGCAGAGCCGAGCAGTTGTTTTAATTAGAAGGTTTTCTATAGACAAGGGCATTTCCCTAATACTTTTCCTGCGTCAAGACTGAACAGAAATGGAAACTTAGTGCAAAAATTACTGAGGGTTATCCATGACAACAAATACAGCCCAAAATAAAGGGAAACCTGACCCAGAGCCCAAGTGCCCGACCACTGCTGCTCATCGGCAGTATCGTAAATGGAAACCTCCGTCCATCCAGCAAGCAACTAAGTGTTCACAACCTCACCGAGTCCCTCTGCATATCTCTGGTAGCAGCATCGCAGCAGTATTGGCAGCGCACGACCTTAACAGTTGTGTTACTGCACAAGCACTGTCTTGGCACTTGCAGGAGCTCGGTTAAAGGGAGCAAAAAGGAGGAGGAGAATGACGTGGTCAACTTGGTTAGCTAAAGTTTCATTTGTCAAAGAACTGTTGAGGAAAAAGGCTGATGTATTCCAGCCTGTTGTATAGTGTATTACAGAAGCAATCTATTTTTGTTCTGCTATTATGCCATGGAGAATTCATCTCTCTGCAACAGTAGAAGCGATAAAGGAAAAAATTGGCCCTTTTCCTGTAAATCAACTCCAGTACTTTGGGGWGGGTTGTACTTGCTTTCCTCACAGCCGCATGGAAGCCCGTATATTCCCAAAGGAGCCCTGTAGTGGAAGCCAAGGTGCTCTTGAAGATCAAGTGCAAAACTCAATGACCCGGGACAAGAGAACAAGTCTTGAAAATAATCAGCCTGAGCTGGCATCTGAACTGCAAAGTAAATCAAACACTTGGAGCTTTGAAAAGTTCAAAAGGCTTTAAGAAAGACAAAATCACTTGCCACTGAGCTTCTTATTTAGAGTCTTGATTTTTTTTTTTTAAATACAAAAAAATAGTTCCAGGGAGCTGCTACAAATTCAGTGTCATTGTTTGGAACAAGAGAAGGCCAAAATCCTCCATCTGAGAGGAGGACTGAACCTTTAGATACTGGAGGACATGAAGCCTTTGATGACAGCCAAGAGGAGAGCATCTGATACATCCCATATCAGAGGCACTGCCATGCGCACTGAGACGCATCTCCTTGTGGTTATGCCCTATAAGAACGGTCTTGAAACAATTCAAAGCAAAACCAAGTATTTTGCATTCAACCCATTTGTGCAGTCATATCAAAATCCATCCTAGAGCCACAAATCAAAAAAAGAAGTTTGGAAAATGTAGGCTTTTTTTTTTTCTCTTGTATCGCTGGCAGCGGCCTCAGCCGTGGGCATGGACCCCACTGTACCATGCAGTGACTCAGGGCAGCCAAGATGCTTTATCCTGAAGGATATGTAAAGATGTACCTTCTGTTGGCCAGCGGCTGCAAGATGCGTACCCGGGACTTCAGGGAGAATTAAGGAATAGCTCTTTGCCAAGAAATGCAGGGACAGGATAGGACTATGCCAGGTTTGCAGATGCTGCTGTCCCTCACTGCTGGGAATGACTCTCCCAGGGGACACAGCAGGCTCAGACCTCCCAGGGTGGCTTCCTCTCCTACTTACTACTAGAAAACAAACAAAACATCGCCTCTGCCCCAGGAGAAGACAAGTGAGAGCAGGTCAGCATRGACAGGGGGGGAAACTGAAAGAAATAATACGGGGCTTTGGTAAGAGTGCAAAACAGTGCTATCAACACCCCRGTTCTCAAACCATTTCAGGCTGCTGTAGGTGTGCAAGGCAGTATCTAAACAACAGAGCCCCTGCAGCCTCCAGAAGGTCAGCTAGAAACCACACTTTCACTGCCTCCCGGGCTGCGAGCAGCAAGGAGGTGTTTGGGGCCGGCCAACCAAATCCTACACGCGCCGGCCAACACGGGCTCTCGCTACCTGGAAGACAGAGACGAGCATTGCTCTGATGATATTTGGATTAGTCTATGTTTTTTGCTAGATGGCTGCTCAGCTCACTGCAGAGCAGGGAAACTTGTTTGAGATGGCAGAGGTGCCTTCTCCTGCTCAAGGAACCCGGCTACAGCTGGATGGGGAAGGGTGCAGCAGGCTGCAGGGGCTGCTCTGAGCGAGGGGCTCTGGGAGCTGCAGAGAACGAGGTGGCCCCTCATTAGATTTAACAGCAAAAAAAAATAAAGTAGGGAGAAAAAAAGAGAGAAAGAAATCTGAAGAAAAGACAGAAAATAGAGAGGGTGTGGAGTATGAGAATAAAGCACGGGCTCCCTTTGTCCCCCCCCTCTCTGGGAAGGAAGGGGAGTGGGGCATGAGTGCGTGGTGGGGARGGAGCCGCAGCCGCTCTTCTCGCTGCGGGGACCTGCCACGTGTGTCCCCCGCGAGCTGCCGAGCYGGCAGCACACGGCAGCCTCCTTTCGCTAAACAAAGGGGGAAAAGCAGGGAAAGCAGCCAAGGAGGGAGAAGCATGAAGGAGGGAGCGAGGCTCTGAAGCAGGGAGAAGACCCGCTGGTCCCTGCCTAGCCTTGGCTCTTCCCCRAGGCACCCAGAAAAGCCACCGCCTCGGTCAGGCAAGGGTTACGGCGATGTATCGTGCGGGGAGCATCCTCTGTGGAAAAGGATGGTGCTGTTTACATGATTTATAGCGAGATAAGATGATTTATAATAATGAATAATGAATTCCTACACATGTTAACTGGAGCTGCAGCACAAACCTGACACCCCTTAAGAGCAAAGTGCTTGCTTCAAACCCTTCTCCTCAGACGCACCTTTCCCCAGCATTGCSCTGTTAGCACCTTCGTTCACATTTAATATTTATGCAGCCGGGGCAGCCGGCGGTGCCCGGTGTACTGCAGCAGCCCACGAGACATCGTGAGCCCTCCCGCCTGCCTCGTGCACCTCAATTGTCTTCTGCATTTGTTCTGCAAGGTATGCAAGCACTCCAGCAGCCTCCTTCCTGCAGTTTTAATGATGTTTTTTTATTTACTGGATGTTGGCAGTGTGCTCGGTGCTGCAGAGGGGTCAAAATGAGTTTGACCCTGCTCCCAAGACACTCAGCTGGATGGGCCAAGGCAAGCGGGAGGTACTGGGAAACACCAAGCAGAGCAAACTGCCCTTTGATCCTTCCCAYGGGATGTTGAGGGCCCCAGGGATGGCACAAGCCTCAAGTCCTCGCTAGCCACCTAGGAGCTCCGTGACGATGGTGGTGGGCACGGCTCAGATGCAAGTCCCACACCGTGAGTCAGATGGACGGGGAGAAACCTCCCCGAGGAGCTGCAGCCCTCGGTCCCACRTGGGGTGATTATTTGTTGACTGTTGATAATTAAGCTCTTGTGGGAATGAAGGCAAAAAGCAACCAAAAATCCAAGGGTTTTGGAAGAGGCCCAGGTTCTCATGTTCTGGCCTTCCTGCTAACAGCCTGGGAGATGGTTTTGGTGATAGCTGCTGGAGGCTGAGGCTATTTCTTAAATCTCAGGAGATATTTTTGAATATTTTTCCAAGTTGACTGGATTGTAGCATCCCAATTTGCATTGCAGACATTTACACTTCTGCTCCGTGTTTTCTATTTTTTGCTTGCAAACATTTTGTGGAATGAAAACAGGCATTTTTAAGCTGCACTAATTTTAATCTAATTTCAGACAGGTTGGTAAGGTAAGGTCAGCATTCTGTCAATGACAAATTTAATGAAAATAAAGGTCCAGACAACAAAATGTTATGGAACTGGATAAGGCTTTTTGACTGCTGTCATTACAATTGATAGTTCTATTCGGTCACTTGAAATTTTATTGATTTTTTTTTCCAAGCACTCCACCTTAAACTTATTTTTCATTTCAAGAAATCAATACTATGGATCCTTTGACACAAGGCATGCAGCATACTGCCACAATATGTATTTCATGATGAAAGGAGCTGGGATTTTTTTTTCTGCTCACTTCTTTCATCATGAAAACAAACTGAAAATCTCAGTTACTTATAAAAATACAAATCTGGAGAAAACTTCCTGTCCTTGATTCTCTGCACTAGATCACCTGTGCTGCTGCCTGCCGTGGAGATTTTTTTCCCGAAGCCCTGCTGCTGGTGAAAGGCAGAGTTATGAATGTGCGATGAGGTTCATCTAACAGCTCTGGTAAGCGGAAAATTTTTTCTTCTTCTTCTTCTGTCTGTTTTTCTCTTGTGTTTTTTTTTTTTTTTTTTCCTCAATTCTGCTTTCCTGGGCACAGGTGGAAAATCTTATTTTGCAATTTCATCAATACAATGGAAAAAACAGGTTTTGCATGGGCTGGAGCTCCAGGTAACGTCACTGCTGCGAAGGCAGATGCGCTCTGGGTCGGGGTACACGGTGGGTAAAAAACATGTGGGGTGATGAAGCGTTATCAGGAATAGGTCTCCGTGGAGCCGCCTGGTGAGACGGGTGAGACCGGGGGTGGGCGAGGTGCCTGGCCCACTGGGGACATCAGTTTGTTGACTGTGGGGACCAATCTGCACCACCTCCTTCTCCAAAACCGCACTTTCAAGCCCACATCCAGCGGCCCTGGGCTGGCCTTTCACCACCCACGCGGCCACGCTGTAGCGAGAGCACGGACAGATTGCATCACGTGCGCTCAGGTGACTCAGCACCAGTAAGTCTGTGTTTTTGGGCAAAACATGAGCAGCAGCAGAAGGTGCTGTCCTTCATGACCAGCCTTGGCCGGCTCTGATGGTCACCTTCGCTCTTCCCATTTGATAGATGAGGGACAGACATCCAGTTCCTAACTTTCACATCATGTCTCCATGCTGTATTTTTCCTAGCAAATGTCTAATTTTCAAAGCCTCATCGGTGCTTGAATAATGCCCACCGCTTTCCTCCGTCAGGAAAGCCCTAGGGAACAGAAAGAGCAAGGTCAAACCCCTCTCAACCCAAAGGAGATGACCCTTCTGCTCAGCTGAGGACCTTAGAAACACCCTCTACTGTGGATCCAACCATCTTTCTGACTGATAAATAATTTCGTTCTGGGTGTCATGAATCCCTGGCTTTTTATGAGTATAGAAATTTATTACAAGTACAGAAAAATCTCACCTTTATAAATAATTAAAGTTGGTTACACACAATGACTTTAGTGAATGATCTGAAATTTAAGTGAAAAAATGGAGTATTTGTCCCTCTTCTTCAGAAAAAAGAGAGGCGAGGGAGTCATAACAACTTAAGACCATATAGGAGGGGTGAGCGGACTATACCTTTCCTCTAAGTATCTCTCTGACCCAATGGATTTGTGACTACAGTTCTGTAATTTTGAGGTAAATTTATTCAATTCAGAGAGAAGCAGTAGAGGAGGAGGGAAGCTCGCAGTTAGCATTCGTATAGGTGCAACAGGTATAAAAAGCCAATTTCCAGCATCCATGTCTTATTACATCCACCACTAAAGCAGAATGCTATTAGCAGTCATGGCACAACAGAGAACGGGAAGGGAGACAAAGAAAGAAAAGAAATCAGGATTGATGTTGTCTTCCTGTATTTGTTATCTTACAGAAAACAGCAGCAGAATACAAATCAACCCACCCCATGTACAGGAGGGTGGGATCCTTCAAGACTTTTGTTTATGGATGAAATAAATTCAGTCGTTGGGAGATGAAAGGCTCTATAAGTGTAAAGAAAACCTAACCTTTCGCATGTTTTTTTTCTCCAGTCAAGAGCTTTCGGAACAGAGAGTGGTGTGAAGGGAAATGCCAACAGTGGCTCGGCTAAGGATGGTCACAATTTTCCCCTTATCAGAAGAAATGCTCAGATAGATTTCTTCCACTCCTTTCATGGCAACTCCTTCCTGGAGATGACAGGAAAATGGCACATAAGGAATTGTTACTCATTTGGAAAAAAAAAAAAGGAAAAAAAGCAAAAAAAAAAAAAAGGGAAATGAGCTGGCTAGGGAAAAGTATGTGGGCAAAAGTGGAAAAAAATACGTTCTTCAAGTTTCAGCAGAGACTGACAGCCTGCTTCTTTCCAGTCTGAAGTTCTCCACCTGAAAACACAAGTTTATATGCACTACAGACCAAATCAGCAGCAGTTACACTTCTGAAGGAGTCTGCATCTTCCTGAGAAGGTAAAAACAGAGCAGGCACCTCACCACCACCATCTCCTGTTCTGCGCTAGCGGCATTGCCAAGTTATTTCCCACGTTACAGTGCACCTTGAAAAGCAAAAGGGGTTTCACAGCTATCTATAGACTGGACACAGTAGCAAGAGCTGAAGTTGAACTGAAAAGCTACATAAAATATTCCCTTTTTCCTATCTCTTGTAGAGTAACATACTATGTGGACAGCTTTTCAGGCTTGTGCCCTTTGTTAGAATATATTGATTCACAAGGTGGAGTCAAGAAATTAGTYGTTATTATGGTGTCACTCATAAGCACACAGCCCTTCAGTTTCCATCATAGCAAATATCCCAGAGCAACTGGGATTCTTGGGGTTTCCAAATACATTGTGCCCAGAAGGTGATTTCTCTGTGAAATCAAACCACACTCTAAAACGAAGGGCACTTTTCAGATTGGTGATGAAATTCTTAATTATGCAGCATCAACCACAGCAGTACTAGGGAGAAGCAAATTCACTTACAAATTATGCACATACATCAAAACCATCCTCTGTTTCTGAGACAAATGCCCAATCAATCCGATCTATTTTGCCATCTACAGCAGACGCTGCATCAGGCTATTTTATAACTATAAATTTTAATATGTCTTTCCTCACTATAGTCAGTCAACTTGTGATTATCCAGACTCGGGGAGGGAGCTGAACTAACCCAAATAAAGTAAAGCACCGTTGAATAAAACCGGTGTAAATCAGATTGTGAAAATAAATGTTTTATTTTCTATATTAATCTTAGTGAAAACTGGGGTGACGATGTAGAAAAAGGTCAATGACGGGAATGAAAGTGTTTTATTTTTAGTGTAACACAGTTCATTCGCAACTGGATAATCTGCCCACACATAATTAAAAGTTGACAGCGTCTGTATTGCGAGTTAGGCGAGAGATTAAGGGAAAAAGCAAAAGTTGATTTTGTTTCAGTCTTTGCTAGGACTCTGCTGCTTGGTCCAGGTGATGGATTAAGGTGGAGCTGGGATGCAATTTACAGCTCTGTCCCCTGGGCAGCCTTTCTGGAGAAAGGAGAGCAGCGATGGAACAAGCGTAATCCTCATCGCTCAGCAAAATGTAACGTGCTTCCAAAACACAAGGGGCAGGGCCACAGACAAGGTTTTAAATAAAACCAGTCTGTGAGAGAAAGATCTATTGCTAAGTTTAAGTCGAAGCTGCAGCCAGTGCCCAGCTGGGTGGGGAGGACGGACCAAAGGCAACGGTTTCGTCAGGAGAATTGGATGGAAGCGACCATCACACAGCTCTTCTGGTGCTATGATGTGCACCATAGGAGAGGCAGATAATAGTTAGAAGAAATTCTGTACATTCAGTAATCATCTTTTTCTGTACATTCAATAATCATCTTTACAGAGATTTGATTCCCTATTACATCGTTCTGAATTATATTAGAGGTAGCACACAGAATAAAGATTGGGCTCCCTCATTCTTTTATGCCTCTAAACCCAGCTGGAATGCTAGAAAACAATAAAGCTCTTTTTCTTTTCTTTCCCCCCTTTGCTTAAAGGAAAAGGTGCTTAATAGTAGTTTTAAAATTAAGAAGGAAATGGGTATTTAAAAAAGAAACATATTCCTCTTGGGTCACTATGAAAAGCTGTTCCGTTATTGCCTAGAACCAATGGAAATAAAGCCAGCATGTCATCAAATCCTTAATACAGCATTAGATCTAATTGAATCTTTTGCATCTATTTTTAATGAGCAGCTCATTTGTTTAATGTGATGGCTACATAATTATGAGTATGAGTTTGTTCTCTACTTGGGACATATTGGTTCTAATGCGATGATATTTAATTACTATCTCTCAAGGAATTACAAGAAACAAGCTGCCAAGCTTGAAAATACAGTGAATTATTCCTTGTCCACTGGACTGAAGAGCCTGCACCCCATTGACCTGTGCGGTGTGCCTAAGGGGACTTGGCCTTTCATCTCAGGTTTCTTCATCAGCATCTAGCACTGCATCCCTGTATGGAAACCAGCCTAATACCAACACATGCAGATGTATTATTGGGTAAGATTTTCCATAAAAAGAATTAAAAGCCTCATATTAGACGTGCAACAGCTCAGCGCAGCAATAGCGAGCGATAGGAACAAGGATGCAATCCAGCTGTTGAGACAGAAACAACAGCACACATTGGGACTGCACATCTGTTTTCCTAGAAACAGCATCATCCGTTTTCCTTGCAGCTGGGTGACCCTATTTCTGTCTACTCCAGCACCCAGAAATGGCCTTAAGAAGCCACCGAGACTCCTGCCAGGAGCTGCCTGTCCCGGTTTCCGTCCCCCAGGCCCCTGACTTGTCATGCTGTCCCTGCCACATGTCACCGCTCAGCATCTTCTCCTCCGCTCTGCTCCGGCAGCTGGTTATTGCGGAGGGAACTGACAGGAGTGGAGGTGAGGGAATTGTTGCTGGTAATAACGCCTGCAGAAAACCCAGCCTTCTTGCCACGCTTTGTTTTAACCAAACTCACTCCGTATGAAGGGATCCATCACCTGTAAATTCTCCCCCAGCGCTCAGGTTGAAGAGCGGCTCCCGAGACCTGCGTGCTTTTCTCACGGCTATGGGTTTTGCCTCTTAGCGCTTCAATCACAGGTGCCCGTTCCTCACTAAAATTAATAAAACCCCTTAAGGATGCAAATAACAAACCTTCACCTTCAATCCAACCCCACCTCATAGGGAACAGCCTATGCCCCTCGACTTGGCCTTTTTAACTAATATCAGTATTTGTATTTTCACTAAAAATGGTTTTTCCAGTATTTTTACAGAAGGGCTCTTACTCTTCCAGCCAGCCCCAAGCACGAAAGGGTTACCCAGCCATCGGCGCTCCACGCAGCGGGGCTGAATGCAGGTGATTTCTCACCCAGCCAATTTGCCATTCTCTCTATGCCATTACTCTTCCCTTCGGTGTAAGACTCCCTCACACGCGACCCCATCAATAACGCTGAGCTGAACGCAGAGCTTTGTTTCAAAAAAATAGCCATGGATCCTCACGGCTAATGCTCAGCCAGCTCTTGCTTAAACAGAATGACTGCTTGGGGGCTGGTGGCCATAAGGAAACCCCTGCAAAAATTCAGTTTTCTTTAACGATGTATCCTACCTACTCCATTCCTGGGCTATGGCAGTGGCACAAGTTAATTGCAGAGCGATCAGGGAATAACATCTCTCCGTTGACATGAATAACTGCAGAATTACCATTATTTCCAGCAGAGCTACAGTGCAGTCCCCACAAATAACTGTACAATTGACTTATATAAACCCTATTATTGTCCTTCAAATGTTTTCTAGATAACAGGAGTCACCATTGTGAGGGTTTTCATTGGTATGCATTAACAAAATTAAAGATTTAAATCTCATTGACATTACCAAATCAGACCTTGCTACTTTATTCACGCAAGATAATGCCCACAAACTCAATGCAACTTTTTGCCCAAATGAGGCAAGAAGGATTTAGCCAGTGAAACACTGCTAGACGTACACAGCTTCAGCTTTCTTACGAACTATGCAGGAACAGTAACCTAAGGAGCAGCAGCTTTGCATCTTTGGACAGGAGACCCAGTAGATCACTCCAAGCCAGGAAGAATCTATATGGATTAAGGATACAAATGTCTAGGGGGAAATAGGGCTGACAAAAGCCATTTTTATCATTTCCATGATTTGCTCCAGCTTAGAACAACACTGCAAGGGATTTTTTTTTTTTCTAAAGTTGCATATTTTGTCCTTCCAGCTGCAAGAAGGCAGAGTACTGAAGGAGGAGAAGGGACAGCACCGACTAAAACACTAGCTTGGGCTGGCAGTGAAATATCACACTCGAATTCTTGAATAACCCACAGTGAAGAGAAGATTAGACAAATGAACAATAAAACTGACTGTTCCATCTTGTCCTCAATGGATGGGAAAGTAATGAAAATCTCATGAAAGATAAATGGTAAAGTTAGTTTAAAATGGATTTAATGAAAGTAAAAGAGGATGAGTGTTCATTCCAGACTGCTGATTTATATTTTCTATATTTTAGTCTTCATAACCAAGTTCTGTCTCGTTAGCCATTAGAAGTTTAATACAGGGTTACACATTCACTCAAAATCCAAGCAGCTTTTAATACTTTGAAGGAGCACAATGCTGCATTTTGAAAGATTAGCAGGGGTGTCCTTGGATGGATCCTTGCATGTTAAAAAGTGATCTTCAAACCCAAGTTTTTCTTGCGGTATGGGGGGATGGGGAATAATTCAAACCATCTCTCCCTTTTTTGCTTCCATTGAACTTGGTATAAAGTAAAATTATACCAAACGTGCAACAAAAGGAATAAAGGTTTACGAAGAATTAGCTACAAAATGAGTGGCTCTTGTGAAGATGAAACATGCTCCAAAATTAGCTGAGGTGTTTTTTTTTTTTTTTTAAATTCTCTATTCTTTGTCTTTCAGCTGCTCGCAGATTCTAGAAAGAATGAGCTAATTTTTACCACTACTTCCTCTCAATATTTTTCCACAGTATAAATAATACATAACAATAACAATATTGGTTTTATTTGGGAAAAATGGAATCTGTCTTGGTGTCAGAGCCAGGCTGGAGGCAGCCACACTGTGGATGAGGGTTATGCACCGTGATGAAACCCTCATGTTACACAGTGAGGACCACCAACCAGCAAACCCATCCTTGGCTAGATGTGCTGGAGGAACATCAATAAAGGGATGCATCGGGATGCCATGACCTTTTAGATGGGCAAAAATAAGCAAAAGTCCTTTATAAAGCAGGAGGCACAATACAAACGCAGCCCCAGGCTGCCCACACTGCCTTGCCAGTGACTCAGCGCCGAAAGTGAGCTCTCCTAGACCCGACCAGACAGCGCAGTCTCCTGTGACTCATCCCCAAAACAACAGCAAGGCTGCCAAAACGCGAGCAGGGTGTCGTTACAAAGGTACTACGCACCAGCGTTCAGGGTGAGACAACCCACCCGCTTCCCATAGGAAAGGGCAGAAATTTTAGGTTGCCACTAYTGACCTGGGCTGAATACAGACCTGGGAGCGAGCAGGTCTTCATCTCTGCAGGGCAWGGGCAAGACGGGGCTGCTGCAATGGCCAGCCAGGGGCTAATCAGCTAATAGCAATAAGCTAGTAAGTAAKAGTAATCAGCTGATAAGTAATTTAGAGCACAGAAGCCCCTGTCAGCTCCCTGGCTGCAGTGAGAGGGTATGGATCCAGAACTCTGTAGATTGACAGCAACGTCCTTGATATTTTTAGCTGTATAAATAAGTAAACAAATAAATAACACACACGTACTTTCCTTCAGAATCGAATGGGAATTTTCCACACATGGCCAAGGAGCCAGCCTCTAGTCAAGGTTTCCTCCCATCCATGTCCCCAGGAGTCCTACGTAATAGAGGATCCTGCTCCAGCCTCTGATCGCGTCTCTGAATCTCCTCCGCCAGGCTCTGCTGCCATAAAGCAGGTGCTAGTGCTAAGTGACTTTCTGCACCAGCGGTCTTCTCATGAGCAACACTGGTTTTTCTTTCCTTAGCAACTGAAGATACAGGGTCTGACTTCAGTCAATTGATTTTGATGGGGATCGCATCCACTTGCACGGGGAGGAATTGGATGCGCCGAGGGTGTCACAGTCCCTGAATGAACAATTGTACTAACAGCAAGGACGCAAAGGCAACAGATTTCTGGCTGTCGCAGGTAGCAGTAACAGTCAATCACCTGCAAGAAATGACTGTGTTACAGTAAATCCTCCTGCTCCGTGGAGTGAAACCATCCTGTTCCCGGCCTCTTCGGAGTCAAAGCAGCAACTCATTTCTTGATGAAACTCAGCCGGCCTTTAGTTTCCCATGGGAACATGTTGCACAGTAACGTCGCAATCCGTGATCAAAATGAAGGAATGCAACSTTAGCAAAGCGAGTGCTTTTAGATGTAAATTCCCGCTTGCTGTTCTACACTCTTATTCTGATGCATTAGCATTTATAAACAAAAAACTGCTTTTGCTGGGTGTATATTTCTGTAGTGGCTTGACCTCTCAGCCAGGACCTCAGCCAAGAAGGCCTCAGAAAACAGCCCCACCATTGTGTCCCACGCAGTGAAGGTGACCCCTGTCCTGTGATAGTCATGCCTTGCTGTGAAGGGGTTGCCTGGGCACAGCCACATCCCAGCTGATCAACAGATGTGGAGAACTTGGCCATGGGTGTCCTACTGCCCTGTGATGGGTTTCTGGACACTTTTAACCCTAAAAACACAGTGGGTGCAACCAGGAGGCTCTCACACATCACAGGCAGGGCAGCCAGTTGGGTGCCCTCTTCTCCATCCCCTACCAGCACTGCACCAGGTTTTCCACCCTGGTGCAGGAGGAGCAAATATATTACCCACCGTGGCAAATGCCAGACAAATAARCACAGGTGCTTTTCAGGCCCTGATGAGTAGGACACATCTCTCCCCAGAGAATAATCTCCCAGAAATCGACACATAACATTGAAAGACAAATGAGAATGAAAAGGCCTCTCAAATTTAATAGCCACCATGAATTACACTGCCTTTCATCTACATGGACTGTCACTCTTTTCATTAAAGAGTCACTGTCATCAGTAATCCATTTTAAGATTTATAGATGTGGAGATTTATAGCCTTACTGTTCTTATTTCCTTTTTTTTCCCATGCATCTCCAAAGGGTCCCCCAAATGTGGGATTCTATCCAAAACCTCTGCCTTGCATCTGAAAATACAAACCCATGATGGGATGGCAGGCATTTGAATTGGATGCCAACAAAAGTAATAATGCTGATAAGGGTAGCAAGGATGATAACGTAGCGGGGGGAGAGGGAGGAATGATGACAAGGACAAGAAAGGATAAAAGATGAGCAGGACAAARTAAGAAAGGGATAATCCAGGTTTTAATTTATTTTTCACAAATCCTCACTCTATAAATTCCATAATTTCTTGCAAGAAAGAAAATAATTAGGTTACTTTTCCTCTTTGCTCATTTTTTACTTAAAAAAACCCCCCTGCATCCTTGAAGTTAATATATTCAGATCCAACTTTTGCATCCAAGAAGGCCACTTTACAAAGCTCACAATAAAGAATATACTCAGGTGGGAGTATACTGACATTACAAAATCTCCTCAAACAGCTAGAGGAATTTTAGTATAAATGAGCCTCAAGCTACCTGCTTTGCATATTTTTATCTGATTCTAGCGCAGTTGCACAGTTTGTTCTGATAGTAATTGAATACCCATATGTGGATTAATACCTCCAGCACAAAAGAATTTGAATATGTTCGTGCTTCTTGAAACTAGTCTGTTTGCATGTGCAACTCAATCCCAGGTAAAATTGCAAATACTTACGTGACTTAGAAATCAAAGTACTATTCAAAAGCTTCTAACTCATTCTGAGCCTGGTTTGGGGATGTGTGTGTAAGAAACAGATCTACTTATCCTCACTCCATTATTCTATGTATTACACTGACACCAGGTAGTATTCGAGGCAATTCTAAAAAAGTAGCATTGGACAAAATTCCTCAGTTAACCTTTAAAATCTCTGTTCCTGCTAAGAATTGCTTGGTATTTTTGTACATGCTTGTCTGTAAGGAGAACTAGGACAAGTCTTTTTCTGAGTTTTGTTGCTGTGTTAAAGAAAACTGCTATATTTGGTGAGTTACCGAAGAAAATGCTTTGGGACAAATGGCTATAGTGTAAATCAATGGAAGTCTGCAGGCAACACTATCCATGTATATTAAAAATAAGGCTCTCTTCCCAAATGCAAATTTGCTTAAAGAACAGTGAACTGTGGGGACTGAATGTGCAATGCATTCTAATTAGCTTCCTCTTAATCATAGCTATTACCACGGGCTATCGTCATATTGGAAGCTGTGTCTGTGTTGATCCTTTACAACACGCACATGTGACGGCTGTCAAAGTAATTATCAGCACAAATTTCACTTTCTATTTGTATTTTCTAACTCCAGACAGAGAGAAACTTCAGTGGTGGATTAATTTTGCTGTGCTCTTGAGGAAAGGCAGAACAGTGCTAGGACTCATTTTAAATCGATCCTACTCAAGCTCTTCAGCAGATAGGGTTATGACCCATGAATTCAAGAGCTGGCTTCCTGAGCTCTTATGTATTACACAGGAAGGAAACCACGAAGCCAAAGCTGTTAAAGTCTCCTTGAACAAAGTTTCCTAAATAAGYGCCCCGGGCTCATTGCCTTTAATAATGCCTTGGTTGAATGTCATTAATATGCGTGTATTTTTCTCCCAACAGCATTGTTCTCTTGCAAAACAGTTTCTATACAGGGACTTTTATGCACGCCACCTTTCGCATGGCACAACAGCTATTTGAGAAATAAAATTCAACAGGGCAGAACCGTAAATGATGGGAGTTTAGTGTGCTTACACCTCTCTTGTCCCATCTTTAAGGTGACACTGAACACAAGTCATCTCATGGAGCAACAGCATTGCGGAGACCTTGCAAAGAAGTGGGCTGCTCAGATACAACCAAATTCTTCCTCTCTGGGAAGTGCATTACTGTATTTTGAGCACCAACACGTTTGTGTCGTTCTGTGGGCTAAGGACTAAGGAAATGGGAAAATAGTGTAGAGCTTGCTCACCCTTCCAACACCCCTCCTGCATCAGAGGGAGGGCTGTCTGTGGTGGCCTCCTCCTCCTCTACTTGAAGGCAGATGTTTGAAAGTGCATGAACTGGCAGTTAGGGCATCTTCCCAAACCCATGGATCTTGCAGATCCAGGAGGAAATGAGACGTTTTACCTGGAAGCACAGAAGTTATCTGTAGCTGCTCCCAAGGCTCTTTTTCCAGGACAACYATCTCCTGCACAACCTGCTGCAACACAGGGAGCTCCTCGCTGGCTGACCCGCTGTGCCGGTACGGCAGTCGGACACTGTCGGTGTTCACCGCTGGACGGTTCCCACTTGGATCTGCAGCAGAAGATCCCCATCTCCCTTGCTCCAAATGCCCTAAATCTCTGGRCAGGGCCAGCCATGCTGGAGGCCCGGGGGGAGAGGGAGGCACATGGGAGGAAGCAGCCTCCGTGCCTGCGTGAGAGCTTGCAGAAGAGAGTGCGTGTGATCAGTTATTAAATACATCCGCAAACAAAGCAGGTGACTGAAATGCCATTTCGCAGCCTCCTGGCAGCAGTCGCCATGCTGACGGGGAGCAACGCGGCATCAGACAGTGGCAGAGCCCAAACCTCATTTTTCACGCACACATCCCCCCTACTTTAGGTAGTGATTTAGAGATCAGAGGAAGGACTTGACAGTTTAATATTTAAACAATTTGTTTCATGTTTAGACCATCATGTTAATGATCTGTGTGTCACAACAATAATCAAGTGGGGTGGAAACTCACTTGCAATTAGCCACTTCTCCTGTCACAGCCTACAGCGTATCAGGCCCATGGCTTCTAATTTTAGCCAAACGCTTGCTTTAAAAKCTAATTTACATTCTGGTTTCTCCCAGAAATCCACAAATACTTGTGTTCCCCATGGCTCTGTATATAAAGTCTCCCGATGATTGACAGGACGTGAGTCTGTGACAGCCCCCGATGCAGAGCTGGTCCCTTCCCTCCTCCCTGGCCATTCACCCTTGCAGCTCCTCGTTCCCCCGCCGCGATGCCCAGATGGCTGCCGTCCTCCCCCCGCTGACCCGAGAGAAAAACATTTCACTTCTGAGTGCCACACTGAGCAAGACACCCACCGTACCCCTCACGGCTTCTATCCACGCACCATAGAGTATCCTGCAAACATTGAAGGAGGACATTGCTATTGCAAAAATTTGGGTACCCATCAGGGAAAACAGAGGCAAAGCTATAAAATTATATATCCACRCTGTGTTTTGAACTATTCAAGTGGTGAGAAAATAGCTTGACTGGCCCTGCTGCTGCTCCACAACCCTTACTCAAAACCAGATTTAAGCCTCTTGCACTAAAATACCGTCCTCTTGCYTCTTTATTCTCCCTCTTTAATAATCTGCATTGTGCTGGTACTAATCCCRGCCAGAGACCTGTTGTGCTGGAGACTGTGCTTACAAAGCCAAGACCAGTGCTCTAAAGAGCTTTAAACCTTACTTTAATTTTGGTGCAAATTATGTAAAACAAAGTGTTGGCAGCCCTGTTTAACAAGCTGGGGGATTTCTTCAGGAAATTTATATGATGTTCAAAAATGGAGTCAGACTGTTTTTCTTTCTTTAAATAAAAGCAAAACAACCACCTYGCTGCCAACAACAGCTTTTACCAACAGTAACCTGCATCACTTTTACAACAGCAGAGAGTTTTTGACTGATTGTCCTGTGCATATCAAATCTCAGCTCTGCTGCGGTGGAGACCTGAGTAACAATATCCACAGCAACACGCCGCCTGCACCTCTTCAATATCTTTATTAACGATGTACAGCCGCACCCCTGCTGCTCGCTGGCGCTCACCAYCAGATTTATGGCTAACTTCCAGGGCCTTTCCCACTACTCTTAATTTATTATAACAACAGTGTTCATACATGGGCATTTCGTGTTAGGGAGACAGGAGCGCGTCGGTAGCATTACAGCAGATGAAGTCTATTAAAGCCCTACCAGTTTAGGCAGCCAAAGTCTCAGGGAAGTGCGTTTCTCCCAGCTAACAAACTGCGAAGTTGCTTTTTTAGCCCTTGTTTATCACGGTCGTAAGAGAGTAGTGTGCATCTGGCCGCTGGCTCTTGCGAGGCGTCCCCAGGAGGGTGGCTGCTGAAGTCTGAGCTAAGCCCTTTCGCCTCCCACCGAAGTCACYGCAATTCAGCTCGCGGAGGGTAATCTCTTTTTCCCTTTTTCCAGCGTGATTTGATTGTATCTAAACCTCCCCAAATTACCACCTCAGCTCTCGCTTCCTGTTAAATTTACCTGCTTTCTCTTGAGATTTTTTTACTCTTGTCCCAATCTGTATTAAAGGGCTGGTGGGCTCCAAGTGGGATGTTYCCAGGGGACCTCGGGCCATCCCCACCCCAGAAATGATGTAAAACCTCTAAGATTGAAGAGCAAAGTCCGGCCTCTGCAGATGTCAGAGCCTCYGCACAGCCTGCACTACCACAGACCTTAAAGAAAGAAAATGGAGCAGTTTCCTTCTCTCTTGGCATCCCTGCCTGATGTGCCACCTCGGGCATGGAGCTGCACGAACCTCAGGGGCCTCCTGGAGAAGAGATTCCCACCGTTCTCTGGGAGGGCTGGAGGGAGGGATTGAGCTGCTCTCCGGGGCCAGCCCTGGGGAAGCGAAGCCCTCGCAGCTGGTAAGGGCTGGYGTCCTTGTTCTTCACCGTCAGTGCACCCGAAGCACGGGTTCGCAATCGGCCAGCATGGCTTGAAGGTAATTTGCTCTGTCAGATGAGACTTTTGGACCGATTCCCGCAACCAGCATGGCCAGAGATGCTATCTGCCTCCCCTACCCTTGTTATACCCTGTGTTATCTTACTCCAGCCAAAGTACATACGTGAGACCATCTCATCCCTGCCTTGTCCCGCCTGGGTCAGTCCCACCAGCTCCACTCCGACTTACCCCGGGCATCCAGGATAGAAAATGGCAGYGACAGAAAACCAGCCAGGGAAGCTCGCTCACGGGCAAGGCAACAATAGCGAAGGCCCTTCATAGTTCATCTGTAATTACATTTTCCAGCTGTATCCAGAATGAAAAAGTCATACACATTTTAATATGGTCTAATAACAATCACTCTATGAATCTAAACTATTTCATAGTAAATGATCYTTTCCAGTAATTTTTTTAGCCATTCTAATAGAATTCTTTATTAGTAATTTTTTATTAAATTTGACAAGGTGATAACAAAAGGCTATAGAAAAGTATTCACTTTATTATAGTCTATAGTACTTTTCCATAAAGCTTAATATGGACTCACCACTCCTAATAATTAAATGRCAATACTTATGCTGAGACTATTCAAACCTTACATTTCTGCCCTTTCAAGAACAGTCCTTCGTTTTACATTTATGTTCTACTCCACTCTTCTTCCGTGGTTTTCCCCATCAATAAGCTACATTTGCAGAAATTTAGGGACATCTCTTTTCTCCCCAGGTACTACTGGATACGCTATAGTAAAATACAAAACAAAATCTACTGATCAAGACAATTCTAAAGCTGTCAACATATTTTGTTCCCAAACTATATATCCAAATCATCTCAAAAGTATTGTAGTGTGCTCTTGGAGCTGATAAGCCATTTAATGTATTATTCTGGTGACAGACAAGCTGGCATTTGCTACAAGCATTTTTATGATTCAGTAGTTTTCAGAGAGACTAGAAAACTAAGCAGCAGATTTACACTATAACAAAATAAAAGCAGAGATCTCATCTGCCTGACGAATGACTAAAGCAGCTTTCATCTGCGGATTTTCAGCTAGTTTGCCTGAAGGTGGAGAACTTACTGTTTAGGACACGATAACGGTACCCTCAGGCTATAACCAAATGGCATGTGTTGAAGACTGTACACATGCAGGGGGTAGAGAGACTGTTAACTCTGGGGCAGTTTCCATCTAAGCAAGACATGTAAGTGCAATAAATCTGAAAGAAAAAGAAGACTCAAGGAAAAGAGAAATGCCGTATGCAGGTATGTGGGCTCACAAGCACGTATGCACCAGCAGCRGTGCCGGCTGTCTGCTCTGCTCAGCCAGTTGGCTCTTTGGTAAGGGTGCCATAGCAGATGAAGTTTTTTTCAGAAAGAAAGAAATGCAAGGACAAYGGCCGCTGAAAGGCCATTACATACATAAAATCTGGCATCAACAGGCAAGCAGATATAGTATTACTGGCTGCCTTATTCCTTAGCAAACAGATATTAGATAATGCCTCCCTCTCTGCCAAGCAATGAGTCAGTGGTTGAGACGAGGGGAGAGCACTGGCCTCTTGACTTCCATTCTCCACATCTGACCAGAGATCACACCAGCTGTCTTCCAGCAATGGCCAACTCCAGGAGCCAACTTTGGTAGCAATGTTTCACGTGGGAGGGCAAGCAAGGCAGGTTTCACCCATGCATTTCAAAAGGACACAACTGCTAATAGCATGGGTGCCTGTCTCTCGGCACCAAGGGCCACATTCAGCCCACCTTCCACTGAGGGTTAACCAGGCTGTTTCCAGCTAAAATGGCAGAGGTGGTGTGAGAGCGATGGAAAACTCATACCGTCCCAGCATCCTCTTATTCCGCCTCTCCATCACCTCTGATCTTTCATCTCCCTCTGCTAGGACTTCATCCATACCCTATCAAAAAGCCCACAAAAGTCAGTTCCTCCCCCCCCAAGGCAAATGGCCATGAGGAGATGAGGCACTGTCAGATCTGGATTACATRCAAAGTCTTCCAAGGCTAGTGGGAATACTGGAAGAAAACAGTGATTGCATTTTCTATGCACGGACATTTTGGTGCTTTCCATCTGATTTTTAAACCATGAGTAATGCCAGCTTCCAAAGATTTGTCCTACATTTGAACTTTGCTCACAGTCTTCCACTTGCTTAGCCATGAGCATGATTTTAACAAAGACATTTTAACCTCTTAGTTAATTTGTTTCTGAGGCCTTTCTCTTTCAGAATGTGTAATTAAACTAAAAGAGCCTGGAAAAGCCCCTTACAGTAAATAATTTACAAGTTCCTCCCTGGAGACATTTTTTAATTATAACTCCACTGGTCAGATCTTACTGAATACTCCGAGATAGCATTCCCTGCTGAGATCCTGGAATATAATTAATTTATTCCTTTGGTAATGGTATTTTTCCTTAGCCTATCCACTTCTTATGCAGGGCAGCAGATTTGTTTATAAACAAAGCAGAGATTGATAGACACTTTGTATAGAATAGCAATAATGGCATTCACTGCAACAGACGGGGGCACGTCCATTTGAGGAACGATGATACTGTTTTGAAGCAATTTTTATAAATCCTACCCTGACAATCCAGCATGGAGAGATACAACCGAGCAACCAGATAGCCCCGATTCCTCTCCTTCTTGGCAGCCTGCCTTGCTCCCCAAGTGCCATTTTATGCATAGCAAACGTAAATAATTCTGACGCACCTACCAACCCCCTAACCTTTGTGCTTCAGAAACACTGCTATATACTATCAAACTGACAGTGATTTCACGTTAYGTGGCAAAAAGAAAAACCCTGAGCGACAGCAGCAAGGTTGGGGATGTCAGATGAAAGCTGTCACATTTATTTAGCTCYGTGATTCTCAAGACAATATACATAAATATTGTTTTACTGTCCCCACCAGCCAAACGTTACGAGCTATCTGCATCGCCCAGGGCCCGGCGGGTCCCCCAGCCTGGCCGATGAGCCTGTGATGATCTCCTCCTGACCCAGGAGAGGCTGGCAAGAAACAAAGCGCCGGCTCCTCTTGTTCGCAATGATACAGTACATTAAATAGTCTCCTCATCCTTTCCCGCTGCAGCTGTAGCCAAAAGGGCAGTTTGGAGTGAAAGCGGGAGAGAATGGCTCCACGATGTATTGAAATGTGATCTATGAGATACAAAGTTTGGGGACACTCATTGCCTTAAGCCCCGAAAGCCTTCAAAGCTTACTTGCTTTTCCTATACCAATTAGTTCCAGCAACTCCAGAGAACCCAGGAGGACAAAGCTTGGCACGTATCTGTGGCTGTGCTGAATGGGGGCCTGTATTTTGCATCCAAACACTTGCTTTTTACTTTTTGCCCCATTTTGAACTCCCACAGAACAAAGTGTATGACCAAGTCCTCGTCTCTCTCTAAGCACTTTGTTTCTGTACAGTTGTTAGTGCTGGCCCTGAACTCTCTGCATCCCATGCTGGCCTTTTTGTACGCAGTTGTTCACCTGGTATCACCTGTAGTGAAATACATACGAGTCAAGCTAGCCCTTATTCTAGTGAATAAATCAAAGCTCAGACAGCAAGATCAAAAGCTAATCCAAAAGGGCCATAAAGTTTTGTGAATAAACTCATAACTAACCGGGCAAAGAATAATAATAAAAAACCCCTCTTACATAAAGAATGTCTCAGAAAAGCAAAGTCACAAGGCACAGAGGTTTTGGATAAAAAGTTTGCTTTCACGGTAGCCATTTAATTTATGTGGCACAAGGCATCCTAATAAAACACCGCTCAGAAAAATAGTATTCAGCTTTAAAACAAAACACCATGGCTTCCCTTCAGCTTGAACGTAGCAGCAAGAGGTCATTAGCCTCTGATTATGTCCTGTTATGCTGACATGGCCTCTTAATTTTGTGCCCAGAGTAGAACTGGAGCAACACACATGCAGTCAGGCTTAGTGTCACACTAACCAAAACCATGTAAACATGTCTCAGGATCCCAGGTAAAGCACCATGATTAAACCTTGAGGCAGAACACCACTAAAAGCACCCTCTGGTTTTGGTAGGATGGAAGCAGGTAGCTTGTTGAATGGGGCTGGACTTAATATATGCATTTAAAACATCTATCAGATTTGGGATCCAGGTTTCTGCTGTGAAAAATACTGGCTTCAGTGTAGCTTTGTTGATGTCCATGGCAGGCCGTGCCATATGGCACAGTGCTGAGCCTAATGTGATCGGTGAACTCAAACAGCCTTGCAGACAAACCTGGAAATAGGTCTGCTACACGCAACGCCCGCTCCATCTTTTTTTTTTTGTTGCTCTCCATATGCCAACAGAAGTTCAGAAATGAAGAAGGAATTAAAATACCGCCAGGACAGAGATCGTTAAAAAAAAAGGTCCGGTTTTCTCATCACATTTATTCCCCAAAGGTCTTGAATCGTTAAGAGTCTCCCTCCTTCCTGCAAGGCAGGACAGCTGGCAGCACTGCAGAGCTGGCGGGAGCTGGAGGGTGCTCCACCAGCACCAATACCGTCATCTCAACTTCTGCTTGCACAGCCCTGTGTGATACAAGAACACATCTTACTCTGCATCTTCCCTTTGGTGGAGTGAGCTAGTTTGATAAAGAGCCGACGCAAGGCCAAGTCTGATCACCATTTTACTAAATAGCCCACATTATAAACTGCTACCAGCTGTCTTGTTCAGGTTGCAGCTTTTCTGTACACACTGGTGGGAAGCCCAGGAGGCCAATACTGAAGGTATCGTCACCCCATCCATGTTAACATAGGATGGAGAAGCAACAGGGAGCACAAGCCAGAGAGACCTGAGTTGCTAAATTTATGTTAACTCCTGAGTAAGAAGGTTTAATTAGTTACTGTATTGACAAAATGGAAATAAAACTGAATACAAGCATTTTGAGATGAAAAGGTTCATACGTACTGTAGGCATGGTTTTGTTCACAAAACCAGTTATCGTTAAGGAAGTCTTAAGGGCGTTCTGCTCCGCAGCTGGTCCTTGAGAATTCATGGAATTTTTAATGATGACACAGAGTAGTTTGGTTAAAATAAATGCACTGATCTATAGATCGAGAGAGGAGTTAAACAYGTCTAGAAAAAGTGAAGTTGCGTTGAAGAAGGAACACAAAATTTTGACTGTTTGATTGATCCTGATCATAAATACTGTGTTCTATTACCATGAGGACAGAGTGCAGAGGAAAACTGTATTCTTCTTCCCACCCAAAAACTTACTCAATCCATAAAACCTGTTCTCTGCAATTCTTAGCGTCTCTTTATCCTTTGAAATAGTATCCTTACTTCACACAATATTCTGGGACATTATAAATGGCCCATGTACAAAATTATASAACTTAAAGTACTTTTTAATATTATTTTACAAAAAAGAGTTGTTTTTTTCCAGATTGAGAACTCACTGACCACATTTTAGACTACATTACAATCTTGTATTCAGATAAAAGAAAGAAACATATACCAAAGCTATGGACATGAACTTTTTTTATTAAGAGATACTTCTTTTATTATAAGACAACTTCATGGAGCCAATTATACAATCAAAATTATTGTATACACTAAAATCAATTAAGGCTTTTTTCCAATCACCATTTTTTGCCCAGCTTACTATAGGACTTATCTGGCAGCTTCTTGTTTTGCTCATGGATAAACATAATATTTAAGTACTAAGAACTTTTACCACAACAAGTACCTAATTCCAGGAATGATAAGAACAGTCATCAGTAGACATTTCACTTTCAAACTGGAATAATAAAACTGTTAAGTATCAAGTAGCTTGTTCCTCAAAATTATGATGAGAAGAAATGGTCCTTACTGTAATAAACAGTCACAGATTCTTGTTTCTATTGATTCTACAATAGGAATTCACACCAGATATTTTCTAATTAGAAGCAAATCAATGCAATCCTCACTACTGTTACCACATTTACACTAGAGGTTTTTTGTTCAAACAAAAATAGTGTATTTTATTGCTCCCAAAGTCATATATGACTATTAAAAAGTCATGATTGATGGATCTGATGTCTTTGGTTGGTCACTCTGAAGGTGGGTTGGTAACAAGACACTTTCAGCAGTCTTCATACAGGATTTCATCTATTTGGACATCATYTTCTGTCACAGGCACTGATTCACAAATCTGTTCCCTAAAAGCCAAGGCAATCGTGTAAGGCTTTCCACTGGGATGTTTCATACATCTTTCAAGATAGGTATCATAATATCCTTTCCCTCTTCCCAATCTGTTGCCTTTTTTGTCAAACCCAAGGCCTGGCATGAAGATAAGGTCAAGACCCCCTGTAGAAAAATGAAATAAACATTAGTGGATGCACCGAGGATTTCCTGATGGCTTGACTACATCCACATAACTTCAGGCATYTGCAAAAACGCAAGCTTTGTGTTTTGCAAAATGCTTCCCTCTCTTTGATCAGATGAAAAATACTTTGAATACTGAACCTGTAAATTTACATTTTCATTTTATCAATTGCATACTAGATCAGCTACAAAATAATTAGACCTTGAAAAGCTAGAAGGAATAAAACCTACGTTATAACAAATTTATTTCATCATTTTAACCCCAGACTTCCAAATGCTAATGTTTATGACTCTAAATCCAAGCAGAGACTGAACTCAGGGAAATTAAATGCAGGAGGAATCAGAAAATCAAATGAACTTCAACATCAGACACAAAACCAGAAAAGGAAAAAACAATGAAAAGAAGACACATAAGAGAGAGAGAGAGCATCTTCTTGACACAACTGCAAGATATCATGAACATTCACTCAACCTCCCAAAACCAAAGTGCCTTGAATACAATACATTCTGAAAGTGGGTATTTGCCCTCTTATATCAAGATTTGAAGGCTTGTCTCTGCRTGATGTCAGGTTCCTCTTCTCCCGAAGGACTTTCTTCCTGAGCATCCAGCAATTTTCACTGTTGCTCCAGCAGCACACACAGGCATTCTTCTTGCCTACCCTGAATACCCCTCCTTCTGGAGGGACGTATGGGCTCCCCAAGACTCTTCTGAGATTGCACTTGATAGGAACTCAAACTCAGTTAAAAAACTGAAACAAGCTGCATAAGCTGCCAATCATCCGGACGAAACAGACCTGACCGGTTGGTGAAACCCTGACAAAAGACCCCACCAACCAGCTCCTGATAAAAAGGCAAGATCAGCGAAGCCCTTTTCTCTTGCTTTGTTCATACTCCGTGAACGGATGTGGATCGGCATTGTGCCAGATCGCCAGCTACCATTTACACTCGGCTGCCCACTTGTTTCAGGAGTTGATTCACATCACTGCCAGGTAGGCAAAAGAAACCGTCTGCCACGCTGAGCGACCACCAGGCATGGAGGCAGCCCGTGTGCAGATTCCCATTACTTATGCAAGGCTTGTTCGTTTAGTGTGAGAAGTCTTGCAAGGACATCCTCTAAACAAATGAGCTTGGCTGGCCAGGTACTGACCGCTGAACCCAGGAACATCCCACTTAACCAGTTTCACAATGCAAAGAAAGTCTTTCATTACTTGCTGCTGTAGCAGACAGGCAAGGAGAGAAGGGCAGGAACAGTAGCGGAAAGCCAGCGCAGACTGAAACACAGCTGACACGAGTCTGGAAAGAAAGCAAATGCTGTGTGCCAGTCCACTGCTTCTTCCTTCATACAGGAACGGTACTTAGCCTTGAGCAGCGTTTCTATAACTAGCTTCTGCTCCTTCACCAGGGCTAGGATGTCAGGTATCTTTCCGCTTTTCCTACGTCCAAACCTACTGTCTCCTGCTGGTTTGGATTGAGCTGCTCTCACCACACCTAGCTGAGGAATGATGCCCAACATTCAAGGAGATGTGTGGGAGCATGTACTGGAAGAGCCAGAGCTAAGCAGAGTTTTTCAGTTCCCAGGGAATCCCATCTGAGATCACATATCAACTCCGAACTCAGCCTGGAAGAGCATGTTAAAAGTTCACATAAGACCAACTCATTTGCACACACTTCCCAGGCTCCTGGAGATTTCCTTCCACTGTTCATCTTTCAGAGAAGAGTCACTGACATGAACACCCATCCATCATGACTTGATGACTTAATTAGAACATTGATATAAAATATGCAAGGCAACACAGTGTGAAATGCTTAGAGAAGATCAATCTTGCAAATCCGGTAACACACAATTAAGAAGCAAAGCTTTTTTAAAGAGATCAGGGGAGTAAGAGGAGGGAATTAGCCAAAGGGCAGACCACAGAACATTACTGACTGAAATAAAACGGAGTCTGAGTGTTTTACCACGCTGCAGTCAACTTTTGACTCATAGGACAGACAAATGGCAAATGGCAAACAAAGAGGAAAAGAGGCACGAGGCCAGAAGTATGGTCCCACCTGAAAAAAGATGCCTTTTTTACGGTATCACCATGTACATCATGTTGGACGTACCATGTCACATCTCCTCAGTTTGCAAGTAAAAATAGGCATTTGCCAATTGTCAGGCCTATGGACTAGAACCTAGAAACCAGCTGATCTTCTCCTAGTTAGCATGGTCAGTAATAGATTCTGCAGGTCAAATCCTCCCCRAGTTACTCCTGTGCTGACCACTAATCCTCTCTATAATTTGCCTCGCATCGGCTTTGTGTAGGTATTCAGGTGGCCCAGAAACCAGTATGTACCAAACACTAACGATGCACAGAAAGAAACACACTCTGCCTTACACTTTTTTTTAGCTGTTTTCACTCCATGTGACTCTCATGGCAAAAAGCTGGAAACATTTGCAGTCGCTACTGCTGGCAGGTAAGAATGCACACAAGGGGCAGATCTGCAGAGTAAAAAGGTGCCATTTCTCCTTACATTTATATTACAGACAGGAAGAAGACAAGTCAGCCRAAGCACTAAGGAAAGAGGGACTTGGCAGGAACAGTGCAGGGAAGAAAGATATTTTCTGTGTAGTTTAACTGATAACACCAGGCACACTTGAGTGAGTTTAGATGTACTAAAGCACTGTGTTTTCTTCTGGGTTCTCTGGAGAAAGAGAGGTTGTTTTAATGAATCGGCTCATGGATTTTTTTATGCAGAATAACTCCAACAAGCTTGTGCAAATCTCAATATGAAAAATTGTGCTGTAAATACTGTAATAGTTACCCTTATATTTTTCTTCCACTGGAGCACTGTGATACCAAACACCTTTGCTCTGACTCACAACACGCTGTCTGATATCCATGCAACTCACACCGCACAAGATTTAAGTGAAATGCCAAGCAAGACTTTCAGTACAGAAATGACACAGCTACCCTGCAAGGAGCCCGAGGGCAGTTCAAGCAGCATTAGCCCCAACCCTACCCCGGGATCTAGAACAGCAGAGACCTGCATGGAGAAAACGCTTCCCCACCACATAACTTGGGGAGCAACAAAACCTCCTGTGGTGCTTGCGGCAGCGCGGGGGAAGAGCTGTCACAGGATGAGAGGTGACACACAGATGAGACCAAGATTGCAGACACAGATGAGACCAAGATTACAGGGACATAAGATTACTATCAGCAATGAGAGTACATCAACAGGATGGCAGGTGAGGGTAAGAACATCTTACCCCTCTTGGCAAGGGGCTGTCATGCTCCCAGGCCCTTCCAGCCCTGCAGGACTACCAGTTGCCACTCAGGATGCCCTGCAGGCTTGCTCCATTCTCACATCCTACTCCCCTTGCTCCCACAGACCGCTGTGTGAAATGGCATCCTTCTCCCTGAGAAGACAGAGCAGGTCCTGGGGCRTCAAACACCCCATCAGTTTTCAGTGCCTTGTAAAACAGTTTAAGAGAGGTCTCATGATCTCCACCTACTTCTATCCCTTTCCTTGTAATGTCCACTGTCCCCCACATGTCCATAGTCATTAACTGTTGGCTCTTGGATCCCTGAGGGTCCAGGAACCGAAGACAGAAAACCAAGAAAAGCACACCCACAGTCGAGAGGGCTTTTGCTATAGGTAATCCGTGCTTCTCCCGGAATACTTGCACGTGGTCTTCAAATTGCTAAAGGCTGAAAACATTGCCTCAAGCAACTCCAGTCCAGGGCTTCTATGTAGAGAATATCAATGCTTGTTATAAACTTTAATTAAGCTACCGGGTATCCCAGTACGGTTGGCAATTATGATGACAGCCACCTAATACTTGCTGTATCTATAACACGAGCTCTTGTGGCCACAACTCCTTCAACTGTGTAGCACCATGTGTGAAATAATATACCCTGACTTATCTGTCAATGTGGACATACAGCCATGCTGACATGGCCACACAGGTTTCATTTATACTGCTAAATGCAGCAGGGCCAGGAAACAAATTGATTTACAGGATCACGGGTGGTCAATACCGTTTAATTGTCAGCACACTGCCTGGCACTGCTGGTCCAAGTGACACCCATGCCTGCTCCAGGGGACAGGATTCCCACGGGCAGTGAAGACAGGAGAGTACAGGTCTGGCTCCTTCCACCCTGGGCAGTTCTCCTACACCAATAAAGCTGGTTTTGCTCCTTCAGACACAGACACAGGCTTTCCTGCCACATGCCAGAATATGCAACACAAACCCTCAGACTGATGCTACAAAAACACTGCTGTGATGGTCTGCCATAAGGTCTCATATTATTAAAGATACTATGAACTGGGGAAAAAGATAAAAAAAAAACAGTATTGCCTTAGGGCCACAGAGCCATCACATGAGACTGAAAAAGAAGAGACAGGCCAAGTTCTGTGTAGTGTGGACAGGAATAGTCTGTGCCACTGTGCCTGTGTAATTTAACAGTGTACAGTCATAGCTTCAGAACCTGCCACGTGGGTGTACGGGCACACTCTATTTGCACTGACTTGCATACATCTATGTAGACACACCTTATGTCACACAGAAGTGAAATGACTTGCCCAAGGACTCAGGAAACGTGTAGCAAAACTACATGCAAAAGGCAGGTGTGCAAGCTGCACGTCCCCTGACTTAACCAGCAGACCAAAACATTAGCATCCCCTCTCTGGTGTTTTAAATAGGAATACACGGTTTCGCTTCCTCTAGGCAGCTGCGGTGAATCTCCTCAGTTTGGCAGCGCATTTCTCATTACCCTTCATGATGATATCAGGTTTGATTTGTTCCCCAGGGAAGGATTTTCTCCCTGCACCTCATTACCTCTCTTCTCCTTAATCTGATGTTCCTATTTGAAATGCCAGACGGCATTTTCAGAAGTGTTCTTGACAATGGTTAATTATAGAAGAGTCCATCAAATTGCACAGATACAGGTCACGTAAAGACTGCTTGGGACTTGTGCTGCCCTCAGAAGGAGCAGCCAGCATGGCCTCTCTCCTCCTGGGTTTGAAGAGGCTCCATCAGCCCGCTGCCAACTGCCATGTGGGGTCATTCATCTCCCCCTGCACAGCTAGACGGTCCTAACGGAAGATGAAACCGAAATACTCTGTCATCCCACCTTCTCATCCCTCACTGCCACTTGCTTTGTGGACACAGCAAAGCACGTGGGACCCATCAAAGTGGGAGTCAGGACTCTCTTGATCCTCACCTCCAAAGCACTTCTTACAAGAGGATGAGATGAGGCAGAGGCCGAGCTGCAGCAACTCCTGTGTCCCTGTAAAGGACAGCAACGTGCTCATAAAAATCATGCTCACAGCACCGACGCCTTCTGAGCACAAGCCTACAAGAGGTGGACAGCAATCAGCTCTGTATGCCAGCACTGCTGCTCCTCACAGCACCAGCTGTGCAGTTTGAGCTTCTCCCTGAAGCACAGAAGTTCATCCATCATTTACAATGTCCCCACAAAGATGGCTTGATCCTCCCAGCCTGGTACCTTGGGCAAGAACGAGCTTTTCAGTGGTTGGTTTTTTTCCACGCACAGCTCACTCTGTGGTGGTAGCTAGGGACTCCCCCTGCTTTTCTCGGATGTAAATGATTACACAAGGTGCGGGACCAGAAGAACCAGGACAAGAACAGCTTTCTGTTTAAAGGAAAGGAGTGTTTATGGTGTTATGCACACCACAAACAATGTCAGATCAGTCTATGCACAACCTCTGTGGAGCTGACAAATATTTGAAAGCTGTTCATTTGCAAGGAATGAAAGCTTACTTTGGTCCTTTTCTGATCTAGCAAGGACCACAACGGAGAAAAAAAACCAAACCCTTTGGCAGGAAAACCTTACTTTTCAGAATGAAAAGGGTGCAGTAACCATCTGCTGCCTCTGTATCTGTTACCCCAGCACAGAGGAAAAAATTAACTCAATCACTTGATCCTAACATTGAAAGTATCAGTCTTGGTGACATGCAGGGTGTGAGCCAATGAGGTGGAATAACTCAGAAAGTTCTAATTAATGACAGAGTCGTTACTGTAACTTTAATTATTGTCAGCATCAGCACAGTTAGGCCTCTTGGACAGGTGTTAGCTTCTCAACATATACTCTATAGGGCACAGATCATCATCTCTGTATTTACACAGCACCTAACACTGTGGTCTGGGTTAATCACCAGAAAACAGGGGGAAACTGGGGAAAACAACTCCACAGAAGTAAACATTTCAATTACACTGGAGCAAAACAAATCCCTTCCTCTTATGACTAGTGCTGAGCCTTCTCTGTAGAATGCCCCGTGTGCCCCTCGCACCACTCCTGAGGTTGCTAACAGCTTGGTATTTTTTCCAGATAAAAGTTTTCTGCCCTTTGGAAAAAACCTGTCCTTGGTTTCAAGCACAGCATCTCTGCTATTACACACTTGCCTTGGTATATAAGGTCAAAAAGGGAAATGCCAGATCTGTTCACCACAGGCCTAATCCAGACCCTACCGAGGTGCGTGGTTCCTGGAAGGCTGGGATTGCTTCCAGAGGAAACCAACTCCTTATCCCGACTAAGCCCTGCAGAAGCCAGATACTGTTATATAGCAAATCAAATGAGCAAGGAGACAAAAACACTACCCTTTGCTGCAACGGATAAGCATTTGAAAGTCATTCATCCAAAACCAATGACGCTGACTTCTTCCAGTAACACAGGCGATCGCAGACATCAACAGTGACGTTGCTTAACTTTGCCCCAGTCAGGGTGCTAAAATGTAAATATAATCCCTTAAACAGAAGGGAAACTCTTATCTGATAATTCCTATTTGCTCACATGATACAGCCTTTGAAAATCAGTATCAGAAGCTCAGCATGAATCCTCATCTCCTCGGAAACCTAAGTTACAATGCAAAGGATGAGATCCACAGTTACTGTACATCAGCATTGCCCCTCTGCACCAGCCTTGGGAACTACATGGAAAATATCCCAAGTTACTGACACGAATTTGAGAAAAATAAATTCTTTTCTCTTGTAAATATTTGTTGTTGGTTGTTCATAAACAGCTCTTCTCTAGTGCTTTTCTGTAGTGCTCACTCTGTAGTCTCCTCATCATCCCAAACAGTTACCTAACAGGACTAAAAGTCGTGTTTCATATTAGATTTAAAAACCAGCTCGTTTTATACTGTAGTCAGTAGCTTTTCCTCCAGGTGTTTCCCCTGTGTGCACACCTTTAACTGTGCAGTACCACAGCACTTCAGCAGGACTCACTGTTTCTAACTATTCATAGGCATCTGTTGCTTTAGAAGGAAAGCCAGAGAGATGCTCGCTTTATATCCAGCACGCACTAGTCAGGCACAGGAATCAAAAATCAAAGTATCACATCCAAATCCCGTGGGCTCTATCCACAGCCTCCTGTTACAGGGCACACCGTGAGGCCCCCAAGGCTAATGCTCACCCCATCCAGGGAGAAATGCTTTTAACACAAGGGGCAATCGTTTGCTTTATTTTCATTCCTATTTGTGTATGGGAATTGCTGGCACCAGAAAGGTTTTGTGAACTTTTGTCTTCTAAAAATCTTTTTACCCACATCCATGCACACCCCTAACTCACCAATCTAACTTTTATATACATATAGATGCCAAGCAGACTATCTTCTCTGCAATCCACATGCCCCAGGTAATTGGTCCACTAGCATGACTGAGACAGCTTCTGTTATTACTTCAATAAAATATTTTGCAGAAAATAGAACCATCAGCAGAATCTACAAACAAGCACCGAACAACTCAGCATTTATCTGTCTACTCATCCATGTCAGTGCTTTGTGACAGCATGAAACATTGGTCTCCCCAGTTCACACTTGCCCTTCTGAACTACAGCATAATAAAATATTTATACTTCTCCCTGAGAAGCTACATGATAGCCATCAGTCATCTATGTTTAAAACAACGGAGTGGCAGCCACTCTCCCGTTATTAAACCTGCAAAACACACTAATAAAGCCATTTGATCAGCTCCTTTGCTACTGAGCTGCGATCAAGCAAACACCCTCCTATTCTGAATTCATTTAAARCAAAACTTTATCAATTTAGTGCCAATGCATTTGAAAGTTAAAGTGCACCGCACAGCATCAGCTGCAGTACGTCAGCCCTGCACAAACAAACCTATCCTGCTCCACAAATAAATACCCTTTCATGTGCCATCAGGGAAGCCACTGTATAAGGCTAAGACTTCTGTTCAAATTCTAGCTGGTTTCACAATGTGGGAAGACTGTGCGAGGCTATAACCATCACACTCATTTCCCCTGAGGTTTAACTTACAGTCAGCTGAGGTCTAGTGCCTCATTTTCAGAATTTGCCAAATGTCTACCTAAAAGAAAATTTGAACAAGTACTTTTCTATTTCACTATTATTCATCAAGTCTGCGTAAGCCCGATAAATAAACCATAATCACTCAATGACACCTACAAAAATGTCTGGTTTTGCAAATTCAGAGTAAAGGAAATAATTGCTTAGAAATGCTTTAGTTATCAGTCTGTGAAAAATGACTTATCTGCTCCTGATATTCAGATATGTGAGCAGAGTTAGAACCGTTTGATTGGGAAAACACGGGCAACGAAAAATGTTTGGTTCAAAGGCTTGCACCTTGGTTCTCCTGTGATTTTAAACCACCAAAACACTCTGAAACAAGATGTACCAAGGAGCAATTCCAAAGAGAGGACAAACAGCATTAGAGCCACTTTACAGCACATCAACACATCTTGTTAAATCAGCAAATGCTGACTGCAAATCTGCTCCTTCAGAGAAACTCACAAGGCATTGGTGCTTGAACTGTTTATGTCGGGATTGTCAAAACACTGCTGCAGCCTAAAATACAAGGATCTTTGTGCATCTTTATGTGGTTTTATGTGAAAGTCTTTAAGATCTTATCAGCTACACTTCCCATAGTGTTTATCTGAGCACTTATTTAAATACTTCCACTTGATACATGTGCATGTGCACTACTTCATTTCTTCACTGTGGTCCTCTTTTGCATGCTGCTGTCTGGATATTTTTACATCAAAATATGACAGAAGTGAATCATTTGGGGATTTTTTCAATACATCATGCATCACTATCAATATTTCCAACGCCCTTTGACTCACCCAGCCGATAGCCTATTGTAAAATACGCAGAATTGCTTGTGAAATATAAATGGTTAAGACATCAACTTCTTCATCAGTGCATAAGCCTGACTCCTRTAAGGAGTTACACCACTTGATGGGAACATTAGGCATGCTTACAGGCAGGGTTTATTGAACATGTAGAGTCAGCTGGTTTGGAGGTGATGGCACCTTCACTGTTAGTGTCAAACGTGTTAACATCACAACAGCTGAGAAATCCTGCTTCTTCCATCACAAGATTTTCTTTCATTTTTTTGATCTTGCACAGCTTAAAAAACCTGACTGTCCCTGGAATCCTCCACCTCCCTCACTCCAACGCCTGATTTTTTTGAGACATTAGACTGGAGCACTTGTTCTCCTGTGTGTGTGAGTACAATGCCTGTATGAGGTTTTAATTATAGGAAAACAGTCTAAATGACACCAATGCTCCATAGTAAATCTATGGAATACTGACACCTGCCGGCAAAGGGCTTCAYGTCACTCCCGGACAGGAATTTGCCCTCCATCTACACCCCAAAAGCTGATTCCCATCTCATGTGCACAAAAGCCAGCATAAGCAGGAACTGAGTCCAGTTATGGTGCCAAACATAAAGACCAAGAGCTATCTTTACACTGTGAAACAGCAGCATGAGTCTCCTGCTCCCTGAAAGCCAGTGGCTCTCAGCCAGGTCCAAGGAATTTCCCACTGCACAGGGGAAATGACAGTGTATTTTGAATCTCAGCAAAGACAGTGGGGATTAACCATGCCAGAAAGACAATTCTTTTGTAGCTGCAAAAGTGCTGACCTGATTGAATAGCCCACTAAGCTGGCAGAAAACCAATCCTAGGAAAAAGAAAGAAAAAAATAGCAGTAATTTTCTGCCAGATTCATGAGCTGAATCTGCTCAGCAGTGAGTACCGGAGATGGCCCCGGGGTTGGGAGGACAAGGGGAGCACAGAACTGGAAGCAAGAAAAAGGCATCAGGACTGCCCCTTCTGGCACCAGCCAGATGTGCGCAGGGCTCAGCTGTCTCACCAAACCGCATCTTCAATCCACATTACCCTACACAGGTGGGCAGCAGGAAAAAGCTTCCTCTCCTGTTCTCCAGATTGTCCAGATTACGTGCACAAAGGCACCGAGACAAGTTTGGTGCCGGCTCTTCCCTTCCAAAAATGAAAATAAAGGGAGACAAAAACGTCTGTTTGGATAGGTTACTGCAGCCAGAGATACTTGCACGTTTGCATTTCTCCTGTATGAGTTTGTGGTACAGACTCATGCCACACTCCAGAAATGAACCTAACCTCTTACTTGCTTTTGAGAGACTCCTGTCTCTAGGAAACAGTACGAAGAAAATGACAATGCTACTGTTCGCACTCACTGTAGCAAAATTAGCCCTCTTTGAAACAAAACACTTGAGAGTCCCTTGCAGTGAATTTAAAGCCCTTGCCTATGTTGCTTTCACTTCTCTTTAAACTTTAATTGATTACAGCAGAAGTAATCTTCTTAGTTGTTTTGCTGAGTGCAGGGAGAATGTTTTCTGCAAGAAGGCAAACATGGATGTGACACTTAAGATGATTACAAGGAAAAGCACTCTTTTAAAGCCTTAATGAACTTTATGAAAGCAAAAAGCTGTAGTGTTCCAGAGTTCTCAACCCTCCAGGTTCACTGCAGGACACCCTGGCACAGGCAGTATTAAAATTAAAACACACAGTGTTCATGGTTTAGTCTGCACCAAGGAAATTCAGGACAAAAGGACACCAAAGGGCATTACAAAGTGATGCCATAAAACCACATCAACTTTTGCATTTCAGAGCATTTTTTCAAAAGCCCTTCAAGGAAAGACTCTTTGTAATCATGCCATACCTGCTTCTGAACAGAAGCACTGAGAGAAGCTCAGCTAAACGTGTCTGTATTCACCTAGAAAACTGGGTGCTGATTGYTATTAAGATGTTTCAGAGAGTTGTGGAACCTGGTGCAGACATCAAGGGGAAGGGCAGACACCAGCTGCAGGGGAGAGCGATTCCAGTGCYGGGGATGGAGTCCCACACTTTCAACTGAAGGCTGGGATGCAGAAAAACCATGAGGGAAACAGTTGTTATCACAGCTGAGTCCAACACCTGAAATATTTTATTTCCAAGCAGATATTTTCCTAGCTCTACCTGTTACGGAACATGCTACACAGAATAATGTAAAATTATTTTATGGATCTTTAATATTGGAACAGGCATTTTTGTAACGATGTGTCGTTGTGGGATACCTGTGGGGAAACCAGTTAAAAAGATCTGCCCAGTGAGCTGATTTGAAAAGCAGTGTTATGGTATATACAGAAAAAAATCAACTTCTACAGTGCCATTACATATATTTCACAGWATTTCTTTACCTGGGTATAAAATGTTCTCTCAGGCATTTTTTCTCCAACATAATATCAGAGAAATTGCAAAGGTTGAAAGAGCAATGGCTGGAACTCTTATAGATCTAAAAAAGCTTCTATATGAGAATAAGAAAACAGACAAAGTTTGATAGAAAAAAGTTACAATTGAAATAATACAGGTTTAACTAAAYAATGAATAATAAAAAGAAGGTAAAYCAAACATCCTTATTTACTGCTCATCATAGAAGAATGAGGTATCACTTGAACTGAAAGCAGCAAATTTAAAATGAATACAAGGAACATARTATTTCACATAGTGTTGGAACATAATATAATATTAACACAGTAAGGAACATAATATTTCACATTACAACTAACTAACCAGTACAACTCACAGCTGTCAGAAGGCAGCGGAGCCAAGGGCTTAATACAAATAAAATCAGATGCTTAGAGGAACTCTCGAAATGTCCACAAGTAAAGAAAAACCAGAACCTGTTGGTAAAGGGGATAAGCTGGAGACTTCAGCTGCAGAGGTAGGAAGAAATTTCAGTGATTGCTACATAGCTACAAGTTGTSAGATTTCCTGACTCTTGTAAAACACATGATGCTGGATTGTATGTCCAGTGCTCTGATCCTGCACTGCGTGAGGGGAAGCATCCTCTCTCCACAAGACTCATCACCAGAATGTTAATGCCTCACTTGCACTGAATTTGTTCTCCTTATGCATATCAAAATACTATGGCTCATTGTCTCCAAGCAGAAGTTCATTCCAAACTTTAAATCATTTCATTAAAAAATAAATTACATTAAGAGCTAAGCCTCGATTTTCAATTTTGTTTCGTGCCATGCTCTCAGGTTTTCTTTTTTATGACCAGTGTAAAAAGATTTTAAATTATAATCTATCCCTTGATATATATTGTACTATAAGTTTTAATCAAATCTCCCAGAAGAAAAGAAAATCTAGTAGTACCCTCAATCACTTTACAATCTTGTTTGGGTTTTTTTCTTTGTTTTTTTCCTAAGCAGTAATATTTAACATCTCTGCTTTTCACATACCTATATTTCATTTATTCCAGATCCATTCCAATCTGCATATATCTCATTTAAATATTCACAGTTACCCCTGAGCAATATTTACTACACATCTTTTTTCAGAATGATTAGCATCATTTTGTATGGTCCCATTATGCCTTCATGTACCGCTATACAACACCTAATGGAGCTGAAGTAGCATATTAGACCTTCCCTGTGCACTTCAAGACAYAGCATTTTCTCCTCACACTGTTTTTTATTTCTAAAGTCTAATGTGCCTCATATTTCAAAATCCTCCCATTTCTGGTGCATCTTTTTTTGGGGGGGGGGAGGTCCAACCCATTATCTTTTTTTTACATCCCATTTTATTTCGCAGCTGTAAGTTAAACCTATTTCCCTGAAGACTGTATTGCCACCACTTCAGTCACACTTCTAAAGAACTGTGCTAAAATTTGGAATAACTAAGAATACTTCACAAGGCCATCAGTCCTGGCAGCAAATGCAGCCTCTTTGAATGTATGAATAAATAGCAGGAGTTTAAAGACAGGTGAAAAAGAGCTTCTGCGGACTAAAATGTTTCTGCAGGGTAGATCCCAATGGCCAATGGGGCTAATGGTCACTCAGGAATAATTTCAAACTACTTGAGGTTGCGTGGAACTGCAGCCTAGAGGTAGCCAGCATTTTCTTTGCAAGAGGGTCACACTTCCTGGCATAAATAGCCCTTATAAAACAAATACAATCCACGCAGGTAAGCTGTCCCTGTCTGTTTCTACTACCAGCATGTTATTGTAATTTATGCAACAGCAAGTCTCAAAGTGTTCTGGAAGTTATTAAGGGCAGAAAGATATAATTACCCTAACCTCAAAAGCCAACATCCAAAGGGTTACGTGAAAATGAAGCAGCAAGAAGTTGCTGCTAGACATGTTAGCATTTCCTCACCTTGTTGGAAATTCGGATCTTTCCTTATTATTAATAACAAATATACTGCCATTTAAAGCATGGATTATCTAGTTAACATTTCACTAATTATCTTGAAGGTACAACACAAATACTGTGATTGGTAGGCCACCAAATTTTCCAGCACCGAAAATGCCGCAAGTCTCCGAACTAAATTACAAAATACAAGTCCAGTTCTTAATACATTCATTTCTGGGAGMAAAAATACATTATGCTTTAGTAGAGTAGTAGCAGATTATTCAGCATTCCCCACTACATATAAGATGCTGTATTTTCAAGTGCTGCCATTTTTCAGCCTGGGTATTTATGCCAAACTGAGGGGGTGTTTATGTTTCTTTTATTTCAGAAAAAATGGTTCACTGGTTTCTAAGAACAAAGCTAGCAAAAAACAACAGTGGGGAAAGCTCTGTTGCTCCATGCTTTGAGGCAAGAACTTGAAATCTTGCTCATAGTACCCTCTGTGTCAACAGTGTGGCTTTAGCGCCATTCAAATCCATTTGAGCTGGGCTTATACAACGTTGTAGATGTCTGAAAACCTGCCATTTGCACAGGCTTAGGGAAGACGTGTCAGGGCGAACGCTGGGCCTCTCTGAAGATGCCACCCTCTCCGTACGGCCACTGGAGTCACAGTGGCATGGGTGGCCCCACGACCCTCTTGAGGAGCCAGTGCCAGTTTACAGGGGACGTTCCCTCCATCCTGGCTACTCATTCCCACCCCACACACRTTGCACTGGTATGGCCGCACGCTGAACTGGATCCACTCATCCGGGTTAAAAAAATCCCAGGCAAAACAGGGTGGATGAAGGGAGGAAAATACCCTTCATCCAGAGCAGCTTGYTGATCCTACGGAGGGGCAGGAATATGCTGAAGTGCGAGGAGGGAAAACTCCTTCAGCCAGTATTGCTGCAAAGACGCCGCACGCCGAGCTGCAGGCTCAGCCCCTRCTGCCGGCCCCGCTCCCAACTGTGAGGACTCGGAAGGACTTTCATTTCGGTGGCTGCTCCTAGCCCTGCTGACTGGGGCAAGACTGGGAACTGAAACATGGAAGCAAACGAGACTGAAGTTTCACTTAGGTTTTTTTTTGGCTTGCCACCCATTTACGCAATCCCTCATCATCAGCTTCCTACCAGCCCTCCTTCAGTTGCATCAGTCCAAATCTGTGTGGTGGCCCTGTCTGAGAGAAGAAGAGCCTTTTTTTTGGTGCTGGGTTACTTCTAACCAAGACTGGTTTCCYAGTATTGCTCCCAACGTGGCTGCAGGGGCATCTGTGCTGGCACAGGAGAGGAGGGCTGGGGACAAAGAGGAGGAGAGAGGGCAGCAGCTTATTTAATCAGGCACTGCCCAAAAGAAACAATCACAAAACTATGTCTTTTTTACTGTTTAGTACAAAAAGTACTATTTAATAGAGACGGAGTTTTTCTAAGCCAATGAAAAAGAAAGAAGCCAGCACAGTGGGGAAGGAAATGAGTAAACTGGCACGGGGAATCTTGTACATCTGGAAGTGGACAAGTGAAAGAAGACAAAGCACATGATCTCCTCCCTTTTGGCAGGGGCAAGCTATTTGTGTTGGCCCAGCTGCCCCAGAAATGACAGGCTCAGACTGAGAGCAGGGGAATATGGTCAGAAGGGCCAGAGAAGGACACTAGCAGAGGGAGATTCAGATAGATCGGGCAAAGAGCAGAAGGATGGAGACAGGTATTATGCTGGCAGAGAAATTAAAGCTTGGAAAGGGGGTCTAGCCCAAGGACCAGACAAGCCTGGGAAATGGTCATTTTGGAGGGAACAGAGAAGATGCTGTCATGTTTGGAAAAGCAAGCAAAMGAGTCTATGTTCACTGGGGGCAGCTCCTCTGCACAGCCCAGGTTGGAACCAGGATCCCGCGCCTCTGCTGCTCCTCCACCAGCAAATACCAGTTACTATCTTTAAGTCATTGAACGTTGTAGTGATGAAGARCCCATGCAGAAATGAAGACCTCTGTCTCCACACCAAGGTTTGAATAACGAAGAGTAAAAAAGGCCTGCAGCTCTAACTCGAATAACAGGGAGAAAACAAATGACTGAGCACATACTCGTTAGCAGCATTCATTAATAGCAAGCAGTGTTCATCTTTTGCATCTTTGAAAGAGTCTAGGTCATTGCATCTGGGTTCACCTTTGAATGAACCCGGATCCGATGGGCAAGGACTATGTAATAATGTACTTAAAGACAGGGGCAGAATTTACACACATAWAGAGGCTGAATTAAGTTTGTACACATAATCCTATTTCTTGCATTTCATAGGAAAGCACCACACAACCCATTACAGTAAGCAGATTCAGACCCACGWTTTCTAATAACTCTTCATTTTTTGGCCAAAGGAAAAAATCTAGGCCAAAACCCCTCTCCCCATCACCCAGCTGAATGTTTTAAAAGTTGTCTATAATTTATTGTACACCTTCAACTACTAGTCAGTAGTTCAGTTCARTTATGAACATTTAAGCATAATATTTGCTCAGGTCCAAGACTTCCAGCTGAGATCCCTCAGWCCAAAGTTGGCCACCTGCCTCCCTTCAAAGAAGCCACCTCCAAGAATTTTACCATATGGAGATACTCAACCCAGTCAATTTTTTTGAGTCCCCCTCTTTTTTGGAGGARTAACTTAGCTTTTCACCCATAGGTCTCAGAGCAGGTTTAAGTAATAATAAATAACAGTACAAATGAGGAAACCCATGTCCAGCCCACTGAATCACACCGCCTCCCTAAACCACATTGAAATTAGAGCTGCTGGGGAAGTGTCCTTTAAATTTCTGTAGGAGTCATGATAAAAACCAAACAGGGAGCATGGTTTTATCTGATTTACTCCTTTCAAAGTTGTGCAAGTTATCTACATTCCTGTAAACAATTACTGCAACCCACCTGAACTTTCACCACAAGTATTACCTTGGGGAAAACCCAATACCGGTGCACCTTTATACTTCTGATGGGCAAGGATACAAATGGGAATTGGTACCTATTAAGAAAATGTACCACTGGCTTGCTCCAAAAGTTGCCTAAATCTTTCAGCAAGTATAGCTGGAAATGAACCAAGTCAYGCACCTACAGACACCCCTATTCCAAACAAAATATCTGACCTTCTTCCACCTTCGTTCTTTCTGTTACTKTGTCCATTTAGCCTGAAGAAATCAACTTTTCGTACAACAATTACTGTCACCCACGCACGGTAGAGAAGATGACACCTTCTACTACCAAAACTGCAGTGATCTTTGTTTATGCCAACAAGGTGTAATGTGGTGTACTGCCAAGATGCAAATGGGTAAACCCTGATCCAACAGGAAGAGGACTGTCTCCAAAGGGAGGAGTTCATGTCTATTCAACGTAGCTTGTGAGTACTACAAACACCGGGAAACTTGTAGGCAAAAAAGGCAAAAATTATACCTAGTCTTATTTTGAGCTATTCTTCACAATAACCATGCCTGAAGTTTTAAGGACAGTGTGAATTTAAGCTTTTTGTCATGCAAAATGAATACACTCAGAAGTGACATGACTTATTTATGTACCTGCAGGGTATTTCTTGGAAATTACATAGCAACTTATGCCAGCAATGGGAACATTACTAATACAACACCATGTTATCTCCTTATATCAATGTTAATGCCTCAGATCACCACAGTGTTTGATAACATCACAGAGATAAATGTTTCATCCATGCATAATTCCAACAATGGAGGATGGATGTAGTAGCAAGGCAATYTGCATTCCCGCAAATGTACCAAAAAGTTCAAAAAATATAATAACTGACRCAAAAAAATATAGCAAAAGGAATTTAAAGACACACTGAGGTGCAGTGTGTGTTCCTGTGGGGACAGATTGGGGTGTGGGGGGGAGTCTGATAATGCAGTAGTGAGAAAAACCTAACCTTACTCTCTAATCTACAAAAACTGTCCAAGGATAAAGGAGCCAGGTATGACTTCCAATCCAAACTGAATTATTCCCGAGTACAAACAGACTGAAATCGAGCTTCAGGCTGGAGAAGTCTGACATGGACATACACCAGTTGTTACAACCACCAGTTGTAGCTCTCTCGGCATCTCTCTGTAGACTGCAGTAGCTCTCTTGGCATTGYTCTCAGCCCATAACCATAGCCTTGTGCAGAGAATGAAAGAGCAGCTCCAGAACTAGCCAGGTACCAAAAGTTGCTCCTGCCTTCCCYCATCTTCACCACCTGGCACCTGGACCATCCCCAACCGGTACATCCCAGTGCACTCTACACCAGGTAGTCCTTGCTCCCATCATACCTAAAATTGTTGCATGTTTACTCGGTGATCTCTGCAGCAGACTTGTTAAATTCAATTAACAGCAGCTCATCAGTAGTACAAAAGCTTGTCCTGAGTGCCTGAACTAAGCTCAGYCAACAGAACCCTGGGAATTTTAAGGGTTAACTTCAAAAGCCCCTAAGTCCCACCGATATACACAATTTTTTGACAAAAATTAGGAAAACAAATAACAGTGCTAAATATTAAATGTAAAGAAGATGGTTGTATGAAGCAGTGAAATCCCTTGCTAGCTAAAATGTGGACACAGAAAGGATTCTCAATTAGGAAAGAGGTAGAGATCAAAAATAAAAGAGAAACAAACACAGTGAAGTGTTCTGGGAAAGTACATTGGCATCCCAAAGCAAATACAAACCCAAGTTCAACCAAACAGAGTCATATAAATGTTATGTTCCTCTGTCGAGCATTAAAAAGCCAGTAAGCATGTGAGATGTGGAGATGGCTGCATGGTGAATTTCCACCTAGAGAAAATTGTCCCAGACTGAGGTTTCAAGCATGAGTTCAACGTGAGTTTTCCATTAATAACATTAAACATTTCTGCAGATGTTTCAGGAAGATATTAATGTGTTTACAAAAACAATGCAAATAATGAATGCAGGCACAGAAAAAGTAAGTTTATTTTCAAGTTTGTACAAGTTGGGGAATTTTAGGTTAAGAAAGAAAGAGGTTATTTTGGGACCAAAACACACATGCCACTAGCTAGATCTAAACAAACTTTTAACTTTTCAACCCTATGAAGAATCCAGCATTATAAGATCGAAATAAAAATGTGATGGAATAAYGATGGAAAAGACTTTGCAATATTCATCCAAGCCTACAAGAAAGTACTTTTATTTTCAGTCTAAGGTCTCAGTCCASAGAGCTGTTCTGCATGGGCAGGCTCCATATCAGCACTGTGATTCATCCATGCAATACAATTTGCAGGATCAAAGATTTCAGAAAATTCTCGTGTCAGCCTACAGGCATCACCTGAAAAGCTCCCTAYCCTTCAGGCAGTGGAAACTAAAGGTCTCAGAGTGCATCCTAAAACTGTGAATACCCCATGACTTTCCATGGTAGCCCAAGGCACTCCCAACAAACCCCTGTCTCCTTCATGAGCCTCTGTTATGCTTGCCAAGACTGCATTGAGGATGTCCATGAACCGGACCAAGAAGCTGATTTATCTGGAGGGCTGAGCTTCCTTCAGCTGGATCAACTGTGCAGTCTTGTTCCTGCCCTGCTGGCATATCACAGGCGTGGTACAGGGTAGAGAAAAACAGGCAAGAGAAAGGAGCATCTGCTTACATTGATTTAAGCACCACTACAACATACAAAACCGAAGTGTAACATTTCATTTCATTCTTGCTATCAGATTATTTCCTGGTGGCCTCAAGGCCACTCCTGCTCAACTCCACAATGTAGGAAGAAAATACTCACCACCAGCAAGAGCCTCCTCTCTTACACTGTCATCATCACTAGGCTGAAGAATATTCCAGGATGTCAAAGTAAGTGAAGAAATGTCTTCAGCTGATGATAACTTCAGCATGTCCATGTGATTGCTGTGAGGCTTGTAACGTGGGATGAAACACTCTTTGCCTTGCTTAAAAATGTCCTTAATGATTTCTTCTGTCTGGATTTCATCTGGCATGCTCAGAAAGATAGCAATTCTTTTGGATTCTTGGTACTTGGGATGGCCAATCACCTACATGGGAAATGGATGTAATCAGCTGATGAAAATCTTTATGAACAGATTGACTTACTTTATTTTAATTAACTGGAGCAAAATACTCATTGAAAAGGGTAGAAATACAAACTACCACGCATCATAAAGAGAATAAACCACCTTTGTTTCCTACTCCAACATTTCTATCATCAGCAAAATCAAAATAGGCAAATTTTTGCACCCAGTGAACATTGTAACACAGGTTTGGGCCAGCAAAAAACAATTTTGGAGACAATCTCCTGGTCCTTTAAATATTTGTGCCATATAGCACAGACATCCTCAAATGCCCAACATCACTGGAGAAAGATATCGCAGGTCAGAACTGCCAGCTTATGCAAGACATGAGGTTTTTGCATTCCTTTTCTTCCATCCTTTTTACATGCTGAATCTCTCATCCGGGCCTAGGTAGAATGAGAAGTGCATCAATGACAATAACTCAAAAGAAAATTAGCATTGGAGYAGATGACTGCAGAGCACAAAGTCTTCCAAGACCAGGTCCTTCTTTCTTTTTTTAACACCTTCCCTACAGCAACTTTAGATATATGACTTCAAACATCACCTGCTTCTCATAGGTGATCTTATTACCACACATTTTTCAGAGCTTGAAGAAAAGATGGCCTTGACATTTTTTGATTTTCATGAGGTTCTCTGTGCTGGGCTTATAAAAGACTGACTATAGGAAGGAAAATAAAAAACGCTTATATGATGAAAAAGTGTTAGCAGACTCATATCTCACTATGTCTCTGCCCCATTCCAGATTGAATTCCATATTAAAATTTGAGAGGAGGTTTTTAAAAGCTTGTCTTCTCATTCTCTAGTACCTTACATATTTTGTTACTTACATCTGGACAACACAAATACAAATGTGTCCCTTCTCATTTAAATGTGATTTATTCTACACACTTGCAAAAATCTGTCAAAAATATCAGACAATTGAGAAACTCTGCTTATCTACAGAACAGAGCGCACCAAATCCTGTGCTCTGTGTTTGCGTAACTGCAGGGTGACTTGCTCTTCTGAGCTTTAGCCTTTGCCCTGGCCCTGTTTTGAGAGATAAATGCCCCTAGCTGAGTTGAGATATGGTTCTCACTCCTTTTTATTCTCTTTCCAGCACAGCAGTTAAAAGCCCAGGTGAAATATTCAGAAGATGGATATATTTTTGTAAGGGAAAAAAAAAAAAAAAAAGAAACACTCCAGACCAAATTATGGTAATGTGTTGCTTGGCCATAGAAACGTCTTAACAATTCAAAACCATATTTTACTTCCTTTTGTAATTTGCCCAACCTCACACATGGATTTTTCCAACTAAGTGATTAAGCTCTTAAACAACAGAATTTCCATGGTAGCTTTTGTTTGAAAGAACGGACTATTTAGTCAAATTGCAGACTCCAGACAATGCCTGTGATTCATGCTGTTGAGGGCCTCCAGAGCTGAATCTTCTCATGGGTTTGGAGAAGAGAGAAACCAAGACAAAAACCTCTCCTCTTTCAAAGTGGTGCTGTGTGCTATGGGCACCACACAGGTCCAATCTGCTCTGACATGTCCAGCAACACATCGATTATGCTGTGTAGAAAAAAATGAGGTTGAAGATGTAAAACCACATGCTAGCAGGAAGACACAATTTCGGATGTTTTCAGAACGGTGAAGATGAAGCTGCTATGACTCGGAGCAGTTTCTGAGAAGAGTGAAAAAATTTCCACACTTAAATATTATCTGCCCTTTGTTCACCAGCTGACGGCTATTTTTGCAGAATCAGGGCATGTAAACAGCATGACTTTAACCATGAACATAAAAATTAAAAAAGAATAATCATCCAGAAGCTAATGAAATACTAGTGGCTAGATCAGCCTGTGAAGCAATTTCAGTCTGAATTTAAAGATCCTTTTGAGATGAGATTTTACAACTCAAAATATTGTTCAGGTGTTATAAAATAGCCTACTCACTTTTATTAGCTGCAAGGACTGATATATGCTATAAAGCTACATTTTTGGCCTTATATTGTTCCAAATATTTTCTTGGCATTTTCAAGAATCTCTTCAAGCCTGCTGCATTACCCTCCTGTAAGGCAGCTGACTCTACTTTCCGCCACTTGTGCAATGCCACTCTKTCTCAAGCAAGCTCGGGATTTTCAATTTGTGTCAGATTATTAAAATGGCAAGATAACATCCATTTACATGTCATATTTCCCGATGCCTTCTTTTAAGCAAAACAAAAGCTGTATCTTATAGTGTGCCGTCACTAGCAGAAATGAGTGCTCTGTTGCTGAGTTTATCAGCTGCAGTTAGACAAAGGCTGAGGGCTCCTAAAAATTCAGTAGTACATGGGCTAGGTGCTTATAAAGTTGGCAGAGGACTCTGCATTTTTGAAGAGGATGCATGCCAGTATTTTCTAAAAATTGACAGATTTAAGTCTAGGATGTGTGATTACTAAAATGCATTATCATGATAGTAGGGCATTACACTTTTTTTTTAAAAAGCATTCCCAATGGAAAAAAGCTTACGTGAGCTCCAGTTAAACTTGCTATGACCTAAAGTTTCTGTGCTGCCACGTCCCACTCATGAAGTGGCTACACATTAGTATTAAGTGAAGTCTATAAAATGATTTGAGATCCTCTGGCAGGAAAATAACAATATAAATGTARATCATCTAGAAGTACCCGCTGGTGCTGCAAAAAAAAAGGAGGACTGTGCTCTATTACATTCAGTGACTGCAAAATAAAATTTTATTGTGTTTATTAAAATGATAAAATACATCTATATAAAAACTTTGTAATCCAAATGCAAGCAGGACATTTCAAAAGTACACACCGATATCATGCTGTGCTAGGATACCAGTTAGGTAAACCCTGCTTGATATATTTTAAAGGATAAAAATTGTATTACAAATAAAATTGCATGGAAGAAATACCACTGAAAGATACAGAAGGGAAACGACAGCCAGTTAAACAGGAGGCCAAATCGAGACAGTTGCTAAATTTCTGTATGTATTGCTAGGAGCTGGCCATAAAGCTAGCCCGATGTGAAACATTTGCGATAAACACCCACCGCCACCCCATGAGAAACCCCGCTGCTTTGGGGTTTATGACACTTTGCCTCCAGTTTCACAAACGCCCCATGCCTTAACTCGATGATGGCCGTCACCGCTCACACCAAAGCCACCAGCCGCGGTCCCCGCCATTAATTAGCAGCGATGAGGGGGGAAGGCAGCGGCCGAGGCGGAGCTCGGCCCCCCGCCCCGCTCGGCGCACAGGCCCGGGAAGGCCGGGGCAGCGGCCGAGGAGCCGGCGGGTGCCCTGACTCACCCCTAAGGTCCCCAGCGGGGCCTGGAAAGTCCCCGGCGGGCTTCCCCGCGCCGGGCCGGGGCCGGGGCCGGCTCCCCGGCCCTCCCCCCGCCCCCGGGCCCGCTCTTCCTGGAAGCCGCAGGCCCGCACCCACCTTGCGACTCAGCAGGCGGGACTGGCGCWGCTTCTCCGCCGCGCCCAGCGCCCGCAGCCGCTGCCGCAGCTCCCCTCGCAGCGCCCGCTTTGCGGCCCGCAGCGCCGCCGCCGCCATCTCGCCGTCCTCCCCCATGCGCCGAGTGAGCCGGGCCGCAGCGCCGGCCTCGCCCTCCCGGCCCCCGGGGGAGGCGGCGGGGCTGCCGGGCAGGGCTCCCGGGGGCGGCCCGCCGCCAGGCCCCRCTCGCCGGGTGTCAGGCGGTCGCTGCTGGGAGGCCTGGGTGGGTGGCCGCCATCTCCGCTCGGCCCCGGCCACCGCCGCCCGTGAGGGTGCTGGGGGGCCGGCCGGGGCCCTTGGCAAGGCCCAGCTTTATTTTTTTCRCCCGGCATAGATTACGAAGAATTTCCCCTTTGCTGATTTTGTTGTAGAAAGGGAAATTACATTTCGGCGGGATATTTTATCACCATGTCCCAAACGGTTTCATATCCCTATGGCATCCCGYGGTGGGCCTGGGCGGTGAGGGAGGTGCCGTCAATGAAGGCGCTGGCCTGTGGCACAGCCGCGCGGCTCGGGACGCCATCGGCCTCGCAGCCTGGGCGCTGTGCCCGTGGGGAAGGGGTGCTAGCCTGCCGATGGGTAGCAGTGTCGGAAGGGAGGCACTGGATGCTGCTTTTTTGGCACATTTAATGATCCAACCCACCTTTAAGTGCAGAAGGTGGTGTTTCTATAGGAGAACAGTTGTTTTCATAAATCTGTTGTACATGGTATTTGGTGACATCTGAATTTAGCTACTGTGCACATTGATTAAGTCATCAGCTGTCCCACTCTGCAGCTCTTTGACCTCATCTTTTGCTCTAGAAACAGTGTTGTGTTCCCCTGTGTATCGCCTGACAGCTGTAAGGATCCCTTAAACCACAATGGCGCGGACACTACTCGGTGTCATGTATAGATAACTTCATGGCAGTTAACAAAGCATATCTACACTATTTTATAAGACTGAGCTAATAGCCCTGTTGTTTTCAGACATTTTATTTTGTTTAGAATCAGAGTGGTATATCTCATCACTGCTTTTCTTGCTCTTAAATGCAGAGCAGATGGAAGTTTTGTCCCGGTGAAGATAATCTGGAGCCCACTGGACCATTAATGATGGAGGCTTCTTTCGTTTAAACCTAGGCCTTACCATGAAGGCAAGTTCTAAAATTATTGCATCACATAGATTTTGAAAAGGCTAGGCTAGCCTCTTTTATTTAATTAAAAAATTGTACTCCCCAGTATAAAACAGGTTACTAGATTAGTGTAGAAGGAAGTGAACATGGTATTAATAGACTGGTGTTAGCCACTACAATATGTGCTTACAATAGTGCACAAAAAGGAACTAAGTAAGAATTGCTGTTCTTATCATGAAGACTGAGACTGCAAATAAATGAATATATGTTAAAATGTGTTTTAAAATGTCATTTCTGACAGGAACTTCCATAGGTGTTCTCGGGGTGGGCATTTTCCTTTAGCAGCCCGCTGCCCTCAGGAAGCTGCCATCTCTTCTTCAACAGCAGCAAAGTTTGTCTCAAAAGTCCTGCTATACATGCTAAATAATCTTTGTTTTCACTGGGGAGGGAGAGGGAGAGGGAGCAATACAGGTTCTAGCAAATGTTAACATCTGTTTGTGTTCTGTAGTTAAACCCACCAAGTTAGAGCATAGAATCATAGAAGAACCCAGGTTGGAAGGGACCTTGAAAGATCATCTGGTCCAACCTTTCATGGGAAAGGGAGCCTAGGTCACACGATCTAGCACTCTGTTCAGTCACATCTTGAAAACCTCCAGCGATGGGGACTCTACCATGTCCCTGGGGAGGTTGTTCCACTAAATGATTGTTCTTACTGTAAAAAATTTCTTACGCTGAGATGAAAGATGGAGAACCCATTACCAGAAGGAGGCTGGTTCATTCTCCCAGTATCGTAAAGCCTTGATTGTCTAGAGGGTTTGTCTCTGAGAATAATGCTGTTATGTGCCACAGGCCCACTGCTGCCTCAGTTTGRTTCACCTCCCAACACATCTACAAAAGAAGAGTGTTTAGACCCAGCCTTAGTTCCCTAATGTAGGAGAGTCACTACAGCTAAAGAAAACCCTTCTAGAATGAATTCTTGAAGAACTACTGTTTAACATTTGAAAGCAAATGGAATTTGAGTCAAAACAGTAGTTGCACCAGACTATAAAAGCCTGGAAATCTGTTAGGTTCTACTTGCGAATTTGCTGAATTTGCAGTGTATCCCAAAAAACTAATTACTGTCATCAGAGCTGATCCAGTTCATTTATTTTGCCACAAGCTGTCCGTTTCTTATACAAGCTACCAGATAATACTGAAGAAGTACTACAGAAAATTAAAGTCTCGACATCCATGAACTTCAGGTCAAACCCATATACTACTTGGATTCTCCAGTAGCACTACGGTAGCTTTTCTAAGGTTATCTTACTCAGGTAGACCTTTTCCATCCTCCAATTTTTCTGAAAGAAATGAGACCAATCGTAAGACTTTAAAATACATATTTTAATGTATTTTTCAAAAATATTAGTGTATTTACACAGATTCCTCATTTTAAAAATATTTTGTACTTGCCTATTTTAAAACATCTGGTTTTAAAAAAGTTCAGCCAGATGACTACATTACACAAATTTGAAAGAACGTTCAGTGTAGATATGAGCAATTAAAAAAATACAACAAAAAGAAACACATACCATTGCATTAACAGTAAGTGAGTGCACATTTTTAAGTTGCTGGCTTCCACAAATTGTTCTTGCCATAAAAATTGCTTAGTCTGTGTCCGTAACTTGTGCCCACTTTTACATTGGAATTTGCATTTCCTTTTTCTTCACAGAACCCCCCGCTTTTGCTTATACAAAGGTTGCAATAAAATGCATTACAGTAGTATTTCATTTACAAAACAAATGACATTAAAACTTTTTTCTTAACCCATTGGATTGTATTTCAGTAAAAAAACGTCCYTTCATGGAGGTGCAACAGAGATTCCAAGAGCTGTCTGGATGTGGAGAATGATCTCTCTCTTGAAGCAGTCCTGCCTGGAAAGGGTGACTTGAATTGCTGCATGATGCTGTGTCGATTCCTCTTTGGAGGGATCTCATCTTCAGGTTTGGCAATTAGGTTAGCATGTTAAACATTGCATTTAGTCAAAATAAATACAAATAAATTAAAAACAAATTATGGAAGAAAATTATTTTCTCATTGATATTGCTTGAAGGAAAGCTTAGCAATGAAGCTTGTGGCAATATCTTGTTTATACATGAATGGCAGGTCCATTTATTTCAGTAGTACTCTCTGAACAAGGAAAAAACAGCTATGAACATGGCTGTAATTTTGGAGAAAGATAGTAGTGATCTTCTTTCAAACTTGGTTAGGAAGCCATTTTCCTATGGAAAAGAACATGCACAGTTAGGGATAGCTTAAAAATAATGTGTAGGAAAAACGCACCACTCTGCTAGTATCAGATTAAGAGAGTGCTACACCATTGTGCATAGAGGGACAGGTTTTCAGAGCTCTCCCTCCAGAAGATGAATAGGGCTTTAAAAACAGTAGCTGAAAATAGCTGCACCTTGCTGAATGTTTGTTTTATCTCCAAGTCAAGACTCTGCCCTCCCTGTGTAAATAGAAAATGAATGTGAACTGTATCATCTGAGCCCACATCTTAAAGGAAGATATAAGTACTATGTTTCTGATGTAGTAATATACTTATAAATATCTGCCTTTAAGCCTCCTTATTCTACTACGATGAGCCACGTATTATGACAGAATGTTGCCAGGAGTTGATACTTCTCTTCTTAAATAAAATTGACTCTATTTGAAAGAGATGGAGACAGAAGCCTTTACAATAAATCTGATGCATCAAGGGTCCATGACTCACTATCACCTTTTTTTTTACCGTTACCAGACAGAGAAGGATCAAAACAAGCAAAAAGAGAAAAAAGGAAAAGAAGGACACTAGAAAACAAGTGAGGGGAAAAACGTAATAGCAAATAGGAAAGATAAGAGAAGTGGGATGAGAGAGGGGTGGAAAGAGAAAGTAACATTTACATATAGGTGAAGGAAAAAAGTACCAGAGAAATAACTGACTCTTATGTCACTGATTCTCAGCTTCCCCTAACTGCAAAAGAAAAAGGTATTGGCGTGATGAAACTCTGCAAAGCAAAAGGGACCTCCCCTCCACTGACAGAAGGGAATTTCAGCAGCRTGGCAAAATAATCCACATACTGACAAATGCTTTTCTCAGCATTGACTATATACATATAGAAGTTCTAGGATTATCTCAGTCCAAACAAACAGAAAAGATTTAACCCCAATTGCACTTACCTGTAAATTTGTTTAAGTAAAGCTGATTTGGGGGATTAAATAATGGCTTGGTTGAAATCCACAGCAAAAGTACTGAATTCAGCTGTGAGGATCTCACCTGTGCATTCTTCCCTTTACTTTGAACTTCAGTCTTTTTGGACCAACTCCTCTATGGAAGCAAAATTGCTACACTAACCTTGAATACCACTTAATTTTAGATTTAATAATGGGAAATTTAATGGCATGCATAGTTTAACCTGCTTTGAGCAGGAGGCTGGACCAGATGATTTCCTAAGGTCCCTCTCAGCCTGAATTGTCGTATGATCCTATGATTCAAGACCAACTCTAGAGTTTTGACTGTTACAGGTACAGAAAGTGCTTAAAAAGGAAAGTTGTCTTTTAGCATTGTTCTATTTAAAGCAGAAGCAAAGCTTTCACTGTAAGTCTCAAGGAGACATTCCAGACATCAAATATTAGACCATCAAATAAAACACAGAATAAAATGATTTTGATAGTGTCTGAAACAATAGTTTTCCGTAATTAAACAAAATCTCCTAATCTAGACTTTGGTGGAAGATGAGAAACTTACCCAGCCACCGTTCGCATCTATCCATTCGGCTTTGTTGTTTATTATGTACTCTGTGATGAAGTAAGAAATCTGCTCCTTCTCCTCTCCAGTCAGCTGAACTCCATGCTCTTGAAGCTTCTTAGTGAGAAGGCCTCCAAACGTAAATATGGTCATAATTCGTCCCCAGTTAGTATTTCCATCAGCAAATTTTTCTTCCATGACACCATTGAAAATTYTCTTGGCAACAGCTACAGAGGTAATATCAATCTTGTCCAAGAATGGTCTGAGAGCCTCCTCGGTTTGATCTTGCAGCGAAGATGCAATGTTTCGCAAGACATGAGCAACCCTGGTTTGGGCTGGTCCAAGGTGTGATTCCTGAAGCACATATTGCAGATAATCTTGAGCTAAGTAATAAACGTAATAGAACTCAGCAGTTTCCATTTAGAACGAAACGCGGAGAGCAGTGCACCGCTCTTAATCAGGGTCAGTAATGAGCAGCCACAGGACATGCACACAGCTTTGTATCTTCTGGTTTTGATGGAATTTATTTGCTTTTACCACAGAAGTTCCTGTAAAAACCTAGTGACTTAATGATTGTGTGGGTTGTGGAATATGTCACAGCGGAAATGAAAGAAAAAGCGTCTGCTGAAGGGGAGAAAACATGTCTTCCTGAGTGATTTATTATTTCTCTAAATAGTATGATTCCACAACTAAAATCTACCAGCTTTTACCATACTCTTTAGCAGTATAAATTGGCATTTCCTAGGGACTTTTGCTATGAAACACTAGCAAAGATTTGGCATTTGGCTTACAAACTGCTGAGAATGGTGTACGCTAGCGAGGGTTAGGCATTCGGCTTGAAAAAACATGCCTAAAAAGTGTATGCTATAGGAGCATGCAGCCCCCATCACCCCCCCCATCTTCCCTCACCCCAATCTCTTCATTGCCAAGGGTTAAGGCTGCAATCTGTATTGCAGGTTAATGGGTTATTTCTGGTTCACAGCTTTTTGAAGAAACTGGTAGACATTTCCAACAGGATGGAAGAATGGATAAACTTTCTTCAGCACTCAGGGAGCTTTACATAACTGCAAAAAGTGGGAACACAACAGTGGTACAAGTACGGATGGAAAAAGGGGAAACCCAGCTTTATAGCTGTTCCAAACTTTCCCACACTCTCTCTGTGAGTGCTCTTCAAGGTCCTTCTTTGAAGATTTGAATGGGTAGCTTCAAAGATTTCTTTCCCCCACGGGGAGTTCTGCTGTAAAAGACATTGTTAGAATAAAAGACAATGCTGATGCAGTCAGCATGTCCGAACATGGGATGGAAAATATGGGGCCAAGCTAGTGATGTGTGATACCATCTGAATCTTTCATGACAGGTAACAAAGAAGTATCGTGATACCTATAACGACTGCTCTTAGATTCAAATTTTCTGTCAAGCAGTTATTTTCTGGGAGAATGGGCGGARGTGCCTAGCCCACTCTTTTCTTACAAACCTCTTCTCCTGAGGCAACCTGATCTTGCTAGAGGGTCATGGTACGTCTGTAGAGAACCTCACCCCATTGCAAAGGCTTCAGAGCAGCAAGCAATTTGATGTTTGGAGACCCCTCTCTTTCTGCATCCCCCTTTCTTCATCCCTCTACTTCTGACCCACCTCTCATTCACACCTCTTCCTCCTCTGAAAGCAAAAGGCATTCCCAGCCCCACACACCAACAGTTCTTCTTTGTTCCAGGGATGGCAGTGACCCTGCTTCCAGTCCTGGGCGCTTTCTGATGCTCAGATCTATGGAAGATGAGCAAAGCTGCATGCCTGGTGGCCAGCACAGGGCTTGAGTCTCATATGTCAGGGTAGCACTGACACCTAATCATACTGGAGCAAAGCCTATCTAGACTGTGATACAGCTCTGGTGTCAGTATATTGCTAACCCTAGTAGCTAGCCCCCCCCAAAGTGTGTATGCTGCTGCTCTGACATCACAGTTTTGCAGAAACCCATTGAGTAGAACAGGGTAGTTTCCAGTTCCTTCTCAGGTTTTTTCTTCTGCATGTGGTGAGTCTGGCTCAGAATGACAGTAATCTTCCATGCACAGCAGAGTTTGAAACCTCAAGCTATCACCAGCATAGCACAGACATCAATCACTTCAGTGATTCAGGAAAATATTTCCCTCACTTTCTCTTGGAAGCAAAGAAAGAGGTGGCTCAGTGCTCTGTTCACCTTTGGGAGAGAATGGGTTTAGGAGGGCAGTGTGAGCTGGAAAAACTCTCATGTTAGCTGTTACCCCCAGGGAAGGATGCAATGCTAGGACTGGGAACGGGCTGGGGGTGGGAAGCTAACTCTCCCCTCCTCTGTACACACACACGTTCTTACCGAAGCTCATTTTGAAAGTTCAGCGGTGTCCTCTATCCAATACCTACAGCTGCTGCTTTGGCAGAGCAGTTAGGCTGGCTTTGCCTTTGTTATGTTCAGTGATTTCAGCAAACTGCCAACATTTTATGAGAAATGCAAATAAAAAAAAAAAAAAAAAAAAAAGGATGTGACAGTCCTTAACTCTTCCCAACTCAGCTAAATCTGGGCAGAAATTTCTGGGGCAGAGGGAAGGCATTGCTCCACCCAGACAGCTTCCCTCCTGTCAGGTGCTTGCTGCAAACAGGGCTGAGAGAGGTACTCGAGGAAAAATCACAAGGATCTGTTTTCTATATAACACAGTCTGTGAAATTACAGATCACTCCTGATGCTGTTAATAATTGATTAATGAAAAGCTTTTTATATTCTTATGAATATAAGTAATAGTTGAATATGAGAACAGCGAACAATACCTAAGGAGACAAGTTTTGTTTTCTTCACCATCGACAGCAGCAGAGCACAGGCAGAAGCACATATTTCTTCATTAGTGGAGTGTTTAGGATTCTGAGGAGGGTGATGAAATAAGGTTATGAATATACCATCGTTATTGAAGGAAATCAATGTTACTACTTTGGCAATCTTGGTGCAAGTGCTGCCACTTACAGTCTCTTGATCTCTTAAAGGGCTGTAAGGTGAAGCTCAGCCCTTGGGTCCCAGGAGGGGGTGGCAGCTCTGAGCAGACATCTCTATCAGCAAGCTGTGACACCGGTGACCAGAGCTCAGGATGTGGCTGTTGAAGCTGCCCCAGGTCTATCGACTTCAGTGTTAGACACGTTTGCTTTTCAATAGCATGTAGCCGAGGGTGCAATTCCAAGTGTTGGATGGTTAGTAGCAATGACAGTATTATATATGTATATACACAGATAAAGAGTCAGACCAGAGTGCATAGCCCCATCTTCCCCAGCTCTAATGGTCAACTCTGAGCACTGGAATCTCTTGCCTGTATCATGCCACTCTAACGCTCTAATTCTCATTTTCTACATTAGGCAGTGCCTTCCTTTCTCCTACTAGATTTTATGATTTTATTCACATTTTGTAGTTATAAGTTAATACCTTTACCTTAGTGTATCTCTGCTTTTCTTCCCAGTGCTGCAAAGAGTGTATTCTCATACAGTGCATTGCTTCTTTCTTCTTTTCCTCTTCGCTGTATATACTTTGTCTTTTATAAATGATAAGTGTTAATAAAAGGTTTGAAACAGAAACCAGCTTGACATGGAAGCTCAAATGCAAACCCTCCCCTCACTACCTGGCATAGCAAGGGGCTTCAAATACTTTAATTTAAATCTGTGCTCTGTGGATTTGACTCCACATCCTACCCTAACCTGAAAAGGCTTATTTTCCAGAACAGATGGGAACTGAGTTGACAGATCCTCATAAAATTGACTTGTGAGAGACGATGTTATCTCATCGTGTTCGAGACAAAACTAAGCCAAAATGGCAAAAGCTTTGTTGAGCTATTTGTGCTGCAGCTGCCTTGCCAGAGTTGTTCCAGTTCCAGGTGAATGTGGGAACTGTGAGCTCTTCTAAGGCAGCTGAGCTTTGTCTGGAGGAACAGTCTGAGGCCTTGAGAAAATTCTGACACAATTTTTTCTGGTTTTCTTCCCTTTTTGATGTCCAAACCAGGACGATTTTTGTGTAGTATTGGATTTCATTGCAAAAGAATGGCTCCGTTCACTTGCAGCTTTCCAGCTGTCCTGCACAGCCCTGATATAAGACTTCAGGAGGCTTTGGTGACTTTTATTTACCCTCTGTTTTCCTATAAATTGGAATATGCAGGCTGGCTTTTCTGTGAGCTGAGGTGGTTAGCTGGTATTAGAGGCAGAGCCTGGTTTGCCCAGTGGAGTGCTGCCACCTAGTCGCAGCCGGCCTGGCTGCAGGCAGAGGAAGGAGCCCGGCGCAGGAGAAATCCCSGTTACCTCCCTGGATCTCGAATACACGTTCAAGTCTTCTGTGCTTTGAGATTCTATATGCAGAAAAAAAMCTAAAATACAATAGCATTGGGACTCATCCCCGGTAATGATCTAAATTAATAAATGGTATTGTCTTTCCCGAAGAATTCTGTCAGCTGGGAAGCACCGAAGTCTCCAGTCCAAAGCTTGGAAAGGTTATCTCCATAAGAAGTTTTGGGAACGGTTCATTSTAAAACACTTTAGCCCATCTCCTAATGTTTCTAGGGTGGAGATAGAATRGGAAACATCTGTAGCAAGATCCTGGATCTCAAATTCTGTGGCAATTGAAGGAGAGACTTAGAGCCAGCTTATATTCTGTGTATCTCAGGAGATGCAGATGTAGCACAGAAGACAAGCTCCAGGAAGGATAGGAGGATGTAGCTGGTTTTTGCATCATCTGGGCCGACRGAGAGATTTTGGGCCAATTGGAAAGCCAAAGTGGTCCCCAACATAAACTAAAGCAAGCAGCTACTCCAGCTTACTGTTGAGCTGTGGTGCAGTCTAGAATGACTAAGGGCTGACCAATATGGCATAAGGTCTCTCCTGCTCCCAAAATAGCACACAGCAAAGGCTGGGAGGATAGATCGTATGAAGATGCACACCGTGGCTCTCCATTGCTCAAGCATGAGAAGAATTCTCTAAGAGGCCATTCCGCTTCCCTTCTGACTCCTCCATAGCACTCCAGCGACATAAGGGAGCTATAGGAAGGGCTASGTTTCRCTGCGTTACTCAGGGTTCAGCTGCTGCCTCGTCACTTCCTCTGGTAACTCATCTCAACTCAGAACTTGGCTGCTTCTGGATCCCAGCTTCTCTCATCATCATGAGTCAAGGGGGCAGCCAAACACACTGCTCCGCTGTRCATGTGCCATGTGTCATCATGTGCATGTGTGTAGACAAATGCTCTACATTCTCATAAGCCTTTCCAAATGTTTATCTAGGATTAGGAGAATTTGTACAAATAGTCATAGTTATCAGCAGTGAGCCACAGAAACATAAGGCTCCCTAAGTTTCCCAGACAATGGAGCATGAACAAGTAAAGTCTTGAAGAAGCTTAGCAAGATCTCCAGATGCCAGCAGAAACACTGTCTGCTGAAGCCACCTTCATTGCTGAAAATACTTGCTCCCAGAAGGAAAAAAAAATAGGTCAGCTTGTGAGTATTCATGAAACAAGAAGTCAAGAGCTCATGCCTCAATATGATAATCAAAACTTTGTGTGTCCCTAGCACCCACAAGTCAAGGGTGATCTTGACTTTTGGTTCATTCTGCTGTGGCAGGTGCAACATGAACATGTGCAAAGTCCACTTGTATATTGATCTGCAGCTTTGGTTCAGATCTGTGTCTTCCAAAGACATAATGCCATCAGGAGAGACAGGCATTCAACATCAGCCGCACCAGTGTTTTAAAGCTACTTTAAATGGTGGTGACATTCAAAATGTGGTGAGACAGCATTTCAGTAACACATCTGAGCCTTTCTTAGCATACAGGGAGTCTCACTGGATGAGATTTTCAAAATAAGAACAAGATTTAGGTAAAGAGTTTCCACTCAGCGTGAATAGGATATAGGTGCCCAGTTCCTTTAGGTGCCTTCGAAAAAAATCGCAGCTATTCAATAACGCTAGTAACAGTTTAAAGTTAGGCATGCTTTTAAATTCTTTGCTATTTGATTTTCCAAGGGAAGCTTATGTGTCTCATGTTTTTAAAATAAAGTGCTTTAAAATTCAAGCTCACTTCACCAGGTACAATTTACTTGGGTGCCTCAGCGCAGTCCTCTCCATCAGCCCTCCCAGGAGCGTGCTTGCTTCTGTGCTTCTCCCTATTTGAATCAGGCCTGCATCTGCTCCTCTACTTCTCCCTTATTTAAATCAGGCCTGCATCTGCTCCTGTTCCTACTAGAAACCTTTGCACTGGGTCAAGTGTTAGTGATTCATAGATTAAATATCTTTCCTTTAGAAGATAATATATTCTTTTAATAAATCATTTTACCCCCCATTTATGATATCCCCTCTGTTGATGACCTTATAAAAGAAGGTTGTAGCAACACTAGTATTTCTACTATAAATCACTCTTCATGGAGGTTCATAACTCATCTTTAGTTTGGTTTATATGCAGGGTTCCAGTCTGGGGGCACATTTGTTTTTATTCTCCTTTCAAATTGTTTTGAATTATTTTAAGTTATAAAAATGGACAAGAATACAAATGTACAGTGTACAGATATTTTCCTCTTTTATAGTCAATCCAGATCTTTAAATAGAAATTACCTTTAAGGAAATTAATGGGTAATGTGATTTCAGTAATTTTCATATGCTGGAAATAAATATTTAATTTAAAACACATTTCTGAACCCTAATTCAGTATTTTTGCTACGATTTTATTACCTTCTCAAATGTGTATTTGCATGAAAATGTTGTGCTAGTGCCTACTGTTTAAAACCTTTTTCTTTAAAAAAAAAAAAGCCCTTCATCTAACATATGAGGAAGACACAGACTACATTGCCATTTGGTAGGACTTTTCTGAAGTCTAAAAGCAGTTGGTATGAAACTCGTTCCATCCACCTATAGCCTAAGAAACTGGACTGCATATGGTAGAATAAAATCTCCTGTGTAAGTCAACTGCAGGGAAGAACTTGTGAACCTCATATCCCAAACAACCCTTCTGGAGGGTTTTTTAACCCAAATTGCATTTCTTATTCTTCTGATTTGCACCATTTCAGCAGACACTCTGCTGTTGGCACTGTGCAGTATTTTCAAACCCACAATGATTATGTGTAAATTGCTGCAAATTATAGCAAGAAATTAGCTGTAACTCCCATGGTATATTTCTATCTTTGTGTTTATTATGATTTTTTGATCCTCCAAAAAAGCATGCTGAGATGGCATTTCTGGGCTCCTAGGAGAAGGCTGCGAGCAGAAATAGCTAACTAATCTGTCTCCCCAGGTATTTATACCACATTCATTGCTGTGTCTGAGCGTGTAATACTATCCCCTCAATCTTTTTAAGTGAAATGACGTCCCATTAAATAAGTGTGGAGGAAGCTGGTGCTACCATGACTAGTTATCCAAACCTGCTGCCATTCTTCAACCAAAGCAGAAAGAAATTTGCTTTTGAGCTCATTTTTTAATCATATAACTTTACAGTGCTCTGTGCTTTGAATTACATTTGCCCATCGCTTCATTGCCATGGCTGTGTATAGAGCCCCCGGTTCGTCTAGGGAATTAAGCCTGCACGGACACTGTAAACATGTTAATAATGATGCTAACACTGGTGCCTGCTCCAGCCCTRAAATGCTTTGTCTTTCAGAAAGCCGAGTTCTTTTAGACCCTTTCAAATAATCTCAATGCAAAGCATTTACTTATTTGTGCTGACTGTTATAGGCAATAAAGCAACACGTAAATGCCCCGGTCAGGAGTAGGGATTGCCTTGTGCTGGGTGTTTCGCAGCCAGGAGGAGTTTCCTGCCCCAGCTCACTGAGCGTGGGGAGAAGTGCCGAGCCGACACAAAGCCCACTGGCTTCACAAAACAGCAGGAGTGGGACCGTGATAGTCTTTCATTAGGCAACAGTGAGGATGATTGCATTTAATCTCTGAGGCATTTTAATGGCTATCGGTAGCAACAGCAAGCAAACTCCACACCAGCAGTTCAGTTTATGTAATTTTGAGTTTTCACAATAAAACCCCAGAATACCCATTCATCCTTAGCAGACTTGCCTTTGTATCAATTTGGGACTAGATTCTTGGCATGCCAGGGAATTATGCATCATAATGACTTAATCAAGGGCTTTCATAGTGTATTCTAGAGCCGAGAAACCTTTTTAAACCCAAATGCAGATGGAAGCTTGGACCCAGCAGCGAGTGCTTTGCTCATGAAGTCAGAGGAGCTCTGCACAGACTGACCCCCTGTGCCTCAGCAAAGCTCTATTGATTTTGGTAACTTCATCTGTGCAGGGATGTGAATCTATCTACAGGGAGCTAAATGAAGCCTAAAGTTATYGATTTTCAAGAGAAAAGAACCTTAGTTAAAGATCTCTTATGTTTTCTTAATTATTCCTGATATTGAAACATGACATCACAGCAGACTAATGATATTAAGGAGCAACAGTAAATAAAACAGCCAGTTTCACATGATTTAATGCAGCAAGACCAGAGAGAATGGGATTGACTGAGTTAGACAAGGTTTTTATTTGCTCTTTGTGCTGGATAACTGTTAATCACTCAATGAGAAACACATTTCCAATGGCCAGTGCTCAAGCAATGTAAATAATAGCAACATCCTTGTTTCTCCTTTGCCCTTAATCTCCTTTTGGAGGCCTGACAATAAACAGCCAGTCCCAATCTATTTTGCAACTCAGAACCCAGATCCAAAAAGCCCCCATCAAACCTAATTAGTTTGCTTTACATCCCTCCTTTATATTCCTGAGCTAATAAATGGCCACTGCAGTTCCAGAGAAAGTTCATTTTTCTGGCTACCTACAGGGGATTGAGAGTCGTTGTCTCACCTGAGTACAACTCAATCGTTAGCTGGATGCACTGGCAGGGACCACTGCTCTCTACAAAAGGTGGCAAGCCACAAAATCTAGAGTCATTATAGTTGGTATAAAACTTGGTGTCCCTATCACCTGGCAGACACCTTCAACTCTCTGAGTTTTGGTTTCCCCATCTGTTGGATGGGCTTCTCCAAATGATTTGCTGACTCAGCAAATATGACAATTTTCTACTTATACCACAGCTTTCCTACACAACCTTGAGAAAACTACTGGTCTCTCTGTGCCTTAGTTCCCCACTTCTAAAATAAAGGAAATTAGATAATTACATTCAGGTCTGTGTCTTGCCTCTATTTAGCAGCCTTCCCAAGGAGGCATGTTAAGGGAAGTTTGTGTGTGTGTCTCAGCTGGTCTGGGTCATGCTGGGATGGCATAGGGATGGTTTAGCCCAGGCTATTGATGACAAGAAGTCTGTGGCCACAAGCCAAATGGAGSTGAAGCAGGTAAGAGCTGACTCAAAGGCGCATCAGTCCAGTCACTTACCATCTGTGTGTGAGTCAGAGCCCTAATATTTGTTTTCTTCTATCCTTTGTTGGAGGTGAGTGGAGCTGTTTATTTGTACAGCAGCTAGCATGCTGGGACCTTGATCTCAGCCAGGCCTAGGTGCTAGTTTTAATACATAATCTAATGTAGCATGTTATAGAGTGAGATGCTGGGTTTGGCATTTATATATATATGTATGTGTGTGTGCACCTCTTGGATCCCATTTTTCTCCTACGTGACATTGTAGCTAGCAGATAGATCTGCCTTAGAGATGCCAAAGATGTAGAACTCCTAATTCTTTGGATATATGCTTTGATTAAGTCACCAAAGATTGAGTGCTGGTGAGGCAATCTGAAAGACAGTTTTATCAAGTTCATCTTTTCAAATCACTTTTCTTTCACAGTAAGGCTTGCTAGCTGTAAAATTATTCTATTACACTGTGTTGCCACACTCTGAGGCAATTTGTTCTCTTGTGCGTTAATCTCTGATCCAAGATACTTGCTCCTGAAAACATTTTTCCTTTTTAGGAAAAATGTTCCTTTTTTTCCTTCTTAGATAGAAGCTAATTTTGTATAATTTGGAAATCGATGTAGAACAACATTTATTTTGTCGTCTGCCCCTTGTTATTTGCTAATCACTTTTTCTGGATAGTCTATTTGTGAGTGGATTCCTATTCAGATTCTTTAGTGTTTAGTATACCAAATTAATTTGTTGTGTAGCTCTCCAAAATAATTAAAATGATAGATTTCATAAAAGGGTAAAAATCTCATTGTAAAATAAAGAAATAGTTTTGTCAGTATGTAAYGTTTTGCAAATGGAAAATTTGAAGTAATTGTAATAATGGTAAGCTACACTTATAGTTAATTAACTTGTAATCTAATGGAAACTAATCTTCCTTAGAAGGTAAAAGCACAATACACTTGCGTGATGTAGTCAGGTTTTCTGTTTGTGGTGTCCAGCTGGATAGCCAACAAAGAAAATAACTGGGGTTTTATTGTAGTAATTCCTTGCCAAACAATGATCTCTACATTAACCATGGCCTCTTGTGAAATCAGGAGGCRGTTTAGGTGCATTGGGGATCTCTAGCTATTGTGTCTCTTTGAGACATTGTTTTCATCCTAAAACATCCATGCGGTCCAATCCTCTTTCTTCCTTTCTGCAGGTTTAAAGCCCTGTCCTGCAGCCTCACATGCACATGTGTAAGTTTTACTGATGGTGCACCCTCCTGCATGGAGAGAGGTAGTTTGCAGCTGCAGGATCCAACCTGTAAAGCTACCAGCTCAATTCTAGAGAGTTACGAACACTTCTGTCATCTTCTGAGGAAGCAGGGCTGGATGACAAAGWGTGGTCCAGAAGCTCACACTCTGGAACAGGGATCAGTTTTAGCAAATGTATTTCCTGATTCCTGGCGATATTAACAAGATAAGAGTGGCGAGACAAACATTTACAACCCCAATAATACACTGAAAGTGGTGTTCTGCTGTGAAAAGTGACTCAGTAAAAATGTCACTTCCAAGCTGCAGGATTATTGGCTCTCACTGAGTCCAGACCAAACGTGCTCAGTTTACAAGCAAAAATACAATATTTATTTCGTAGCCGCCAGCCATAAAAAGGGGTTATGCTCTAGGTCGGTTGCCCTATAGCCCATGTAGTCATTTCCCCAGGTAGGTGTTGCAGTCATGACTTGGTAGTGTTTTGCCTCTGCTTTATATTTACACTAGCCAGGTTGCAACTGGATGCGAATAAGGTCAAAATAGGTTCCTTCCTTCTGATAAATGTATGGCTATTTGAATTGGATCATCTAGTCTGCCCTCTTTGATAACAGAAACCATAGAATTTCAATTAGTACCTTCTTGTGTGTAGCTCATAACTCTGAGCTAGACGAATCCCCCACAGCTTTATCCTTTCATTCCTTTTAACGGTTTTGCAGGGATCTAACAATCCAGAATGGGTGCTCTGATTCACACATGCTGATGACTTGCCTTGCAACAACTGTTGTGGTTCCTTCTCCCAGAAGTCGTTCCCTCCCACCCCTCCCTCCTTCTGCCGTGTCCCTCCTGCAAAGACAGCTTGACTGTTCATCAAGCAGAATCTGAAGTGCAGCCTGGAGCTCAACAGATCAAGGTGGACAACCACCAATTTCAATTGTCCTTAATACCCTGGGTCTCAGTTTGGAGCAGTGCGGTAGCTGGGATGTGAGAGCTGAGCCATCCTTACAGCAGAGGCAAATCTCTCTTGCCGCCTTACTGTAAATCAATCCCACTCGTCCATCAGAGCCTTCAGTAGATGATTCTTGCCTGTGACTCTGGAGCTATCTGAATGGTAGTGCATTGATGTTGTAAACCACCTTTCTACCCTGAGCTACCTGTTTGATACTCAGTGAAAGTTTGTTCTGTACCACTGGTATGTTTTGCAGCAGGTTCAGTGGTTAAACAACCAAAATGATAGATAAGAAGTTCACCGTTAAAGCTAAATACCTTCACTGGTGGTGTCTTTCTGACCATGTTCCTATATGTCCCTGTACTTATTTGAGTTAGGATATGGTGACAAGACATTCTGTCATGTTTAATGCTACACCAGCTAATGCTGATGTCTCTAGTCCCCATCCCCCCTTTAATAAAGTTTGGCATTTTGGTACCTTCTGACATATTTAGATTAGGAAGAATGCTGAGTCAGCACAGGCTATCCCTCGTTACTGTGGGTAAATGATTGCATCAGTCAGTGTTGACTCCTAAGGAATTTGTAGAAATTTATTTCCAGAGAGCAGTTATCAGCCTACAAAGGACTGATCGATAGCAATTGGTTTCAGCTATTACAGTGCTTTTAATTTGGCACATTGTCCTTTTGTCATGCAACATTACAGGGTTTCTTCTGGCTTAAGGAACCTGAAGAAAGGGAATATTGACATTTGAATGATTAAAATCCAGGAAGCTTTACCTTCAGTTTGTCTATAGCGTCTCTGTATAGACAGAACAAACTATTGAAGTTAAAGAGATTATTAAGGCAATACTGTGCAGGGAAATTTTAGTGCAGAGATTTAGCCATGTATGTCTGGTCATATTAATGGGAATCCTACTGCTAAATCCCGGTGCACCCTGCTAAATAATTTGCCAATGATTTTGGTTAAGCACAGAAAACAAGCACCATCTAAACCTTGTTTGACATACTATGCTTGATGGATGGGAGCCAGAGAGAGAATACAGCACTGCAATGCGAACACCTCAGTTCCCAGTACTGTAAGGGAGGCGAGGAGACCTGTGTTAAGATAAAAATGCCCTGGGACGTCAGTGCTCCCTGTAATGGATCCAAAGCTTGTACAATGAATCCAGCTCTTCTCCTGCTGCTAGGAATGCACCTTTCTTACCCTAGGTCTCAAGAGTCCAGTTGGGCAACTCTTGACTGAGTTGGACTCCTGGCTTCAAAAATGACACTCAACTGTAGGGTCTAGGTAATCTTTAATTGGCAAAGAATTTGGCGTTGGATCCAATTTGGACACAAACCACTACTTCTATAGTGAATTTTTCCCATGTTTTCCCTGTAACTGAGATTTCAGTTTTGGTGTATGCTGTTTTGGTACTTCCCATCTGCCTTTGGCAATAATTTTTACACGGAAGGTCTGATCAGTTGTCTTGCGGTACAGTTCCATTCATATAATGATAGGTTATATAGGCAACGTGATACGGACAGTCTGTCAGGAACTATCTGCTATTTCAGATAATAAGTCCTTTCATAACTACATATAGCAACACAATGAATAAAAAAAAATGGCATAATAGAAGAATTTCTCACCTTCCCCGTATTCAACTCTGATCTTCCTATTCTTCAAGTATACGTGGCAGAGCCAGCCCCAAAGGCAAAGTTAGAGCAGACTGTGGGAATGCACTAATGATGCATCTCTCTAAGACCAGTAGAATGCTACATATCCTCCTACCACATTTAGGAAAGATTCACTGACTGTTAAATAGTCTGGTATTATCTGCATTACAACTCAGACATCAGCAAGGCGCCTACGCATCCCTGGCTGAAGGCTGCCTGTCATGCACCTTCCCACGCGTATCATGTGTTTGGGCTGTAGTGAGTAAAGCTGTGTATGCTCCAGTCCTAAGCCAAAGGGAGCCGGGCTTCACAAGTCACTGAACTGCTTAGGAAATAGTTTAGAGAAACTCGTGCACTGCTAGAAATGACGCTTTCACTGCCCAAGTCACAGTCTTGTCCCGGAGCTCAGCTGGAAATATTGTGCCAAGTGTGATGACAGGGAACCTAGTGCTGGTGGAAGTACCATCACTCACAAGTGATRAAACGACCCAAAAATACTTCGGGACATATTTTTACAAGCAGCACCGTATCAGCTCTTATGTCCTCATCACATTCCAAATCAAGTAATTAGCTTGCAATTTCAAATAGCAATATTATTGTTTGCTTCATTACCTACTGCACTCGCCTAATGCTGTTTGTGCAGGATGGTCACTATTTCTCCAGCTTAGCAGCAGTTACGTTTTAGCAATGAGCAAAGACCCATTATCAGCCTCCACAGCACCTTGGTTCTCTTCAGGATGAATGGTGCAATATAAATGTAGAGGATTATTTAAAAACCCATTGCAAACACTTCTAGCATATTAGCCATAATAATAGTCTGACTGTTTTATTTGGCAATAATCCAGTTCCTTCATCAAGATACAGTACCTGGTGCATGTACTCGCAGACCAACCGATTGGCTCATAAAATAGCAGGATGGCAAAATTATCAGGAAAAACAATGATGTGTTTTTATGTTGCTGTAAGTTATGGATGTGTAGTAAAAGGGGGACAAGAAGTTCTTGAGCCAGTAAGCATAAAGGTGAGGGTTTTACAGCAGCTGTAATTTCTGAAGTGTGCGTTTAATACCAGATGATCTTTAGCTGCCCAGCCTGATTTTTGTGTACTGGAATAATGACAGTAAATGTGAACTAGATAATTTAGGAATTGGGAAGTGTAGCAAGGAAATGTTTTCTTTGAGATCACTGAGCAAAGGAAGACAACGCAAAACGCTTCCAATCAGAAGTAAAAATGTAAGGGCCTCCATAGAGCACAAATGAGGCATTGGCCTGAATTCACTCCACATGTAGTTTATTTGAAATCTGGGGGGTTATCAAGAGAAAAGGTGACTTCCTATATTTAAACAACATAGCCACAATAATACAATTATAACACATGTAGTTTCTGTGAGATTTAGTTTCTGATCTAGTGCTTATTAACAGATCTGCAGCCATTCTACAAGGGATGCCTCCAAGGGGGAATGGAGGCATAGCACAGTGCAGGCATTGACAAAAGCAAGTATATCATATTAATTGGCACCTCTAAATAATATATATATAAATGTTGATAATACTYATCAGTATTAACCAAATAATTTCCTGAACAAATGATGCCCAGGGATCTTTGCAACTGATGGAATTTTAAAACATTATTTTTCAATCAAACATTTGGTAAAGCATAAAAAAAACTCCCTGGAAGGATTTACTGAATAGCACTCTCGTGCTGTCAGTGATTGCTAACGGGTGTTGGTACGCTGTGTGCGCTCAAGGCTGGCAGAACTTCTACAAACAGGGGGTTTATACTGGGCTCCAAACTCAGCTCCGTTCTGGAGCAGAGCATCTTAGGCTTAAGTAAAAGGATTTTTAGAAGCATCTCCATGAAGATACTGTGAATTTTTCACCTTCTCTGTTGCTGGTTCAGAGTTAAGCATGGGAGAGGGGCTAGGTGGTCCTCTGTTACCTTGCCAGCTACATGGGACGAGTCCGTGGGCTTGCCAACCGAGCAAATCTCAACTCCCAAACCTTCCTCAGTTCCTGATCATTTGTTCCCAAAGGAAAGCCTGGAGAGAAGCAGATCAGTAACTGATCCCAATATCTACATAYGGCTCAACTAATGAGGAGATGCATTAGGCATGGACCTAATTAGCTAAGCCTTAGAGCACCTCTGTGTTGTGGATGCTTTATCGTTTTTGTTTCTACAGTGGGGCTCAGTCATYCACCTTCTGTGAACTATGGAGTTTCTTCCTTCACAAACAGTGTCACCAGGGAAGAAAGTGTTACTCGACATGAGTAAATGTGACAGCAGCTGGGTCTATAGTTAAGTCTAATCTACTCTGCAGTGAGAACCGAAGTAGGCCTAACCCTGCTGAGTCAGTGGCAGAATCAGGCTGAGAACAAGAGTCCCTTACTACCAGCTCTGCGATATAAACACGTGTCTTCCCTCGCTGTCTTCCCAACTGTTCATTAACACAGCGGTAGCAGTTAGATTMATTTTATTTTTTTTTTTCCTCAGGATCAACTTTCACCTATTTTTGAGTTAGGCAGGAATCCTTCCTCCCCTCGCCTTGCTCTTCATCAGCTTTCTCTGCTCCCATAAAACACCAGGAGTGTCAGACTCCTCGTGTTTGCCAACATGAAACAAAAATTGCTGGCAAATACAAAATGCTTCACGTTTGCTTGGTTGCCCCATACCTGTCATCTCGGCACAGCTCTTACAGTTGCATTTCATTCTTTGTGGGACACTGCAGCCCCATATGAACATTTAAAAGCTGTGAGTCAGGCCTCCTAGAAAAGTCATGCATGACTTAAAATCACAAGGATGATCAAAAACAACAAAATGCATATTTTCAATTTGCCTTTGGGTTTTCTAAGGTTCTGAGGCACACCCATTTCAGGTCTTCAAGCTCTTCTTTGCAACCATTAAGTCTAGAAATTCAGGGCATTCATTTTTCATGAGCTACACATAATTTCTTGTTTTCAGAAAAACAGGGAATATTGTAAGACCTAAAGGCCAGAAATGGCAACACTGGTGCTGTCACTGAAGGTACTTAATGAAACTAAATGAGTGATTTTTTTGCTTTTCCATCTAGAATGAAGGTTTTGCTTTTCACATCAGCACAATGACTTAGTGTTTGGATATGTCAAACTACTTGAGAAAGTATAGATTGCTTTTGCTGAGACTTTTWAAAAACTGTATCAATGGTTTGGTGTTGGATTAAAGTCACAGTAGGGTGGACTGTCCCCTGAGAYTGCACTTTCAGCCTATGGATGACTGTGCCACTGATTTGGCTTGGGCTTGGCATATTCATTTCATCTCTTCACCTTCACACAGCTTGGTACAGTTAGACTGAATATCATTCTGAATTTTCTTCTTCCAAGCCTTCTCTCCTTTTTTTCTTTTCTCGATGTAAATTTTGAGCGTTACAGCAAGATGCTCAAACGGCTGGACTTGGCATACCCCATCACCCAGACCTGCAGACTAAACACCTAGCTGGCAGCCACATCCCTCGGATAAATGGGATTCTGCAAAATGACAGTGCAGCTTGTCTGGGTAGGGGACAGGCCCCATCCCAGAGTCAGTAATGAATTCCCTCAGGGGCTCATGGCAGTCACAAACATCACCATCTTCTGCTTCCTGTGCTAGATGCAATTCCTAGAGCTTGCATTCTTGGATACAAAGAGAGCACTAATAGTACCTGCCAAGACATGCGGTCCTTCCCTTGAAAAAAAGGACGAGAAAACAAACTACATATGACAGATGTTAGTCATGTTGCTTATTGCACTGTTGGCACAATCTCCACCTGGGGCTCCTATACTCACATCCAGGATTTGGGGATGAGTCAGACGTACTGCGTATGTACTTACGGATGATCAGAGTATACACAGAACATAATGGGAATTTCATGATGTCCCAACTTGCTTTTGCTTCCCTTTGTGCAACAAGATGTCTGTAAATCCTAGACAGAGTCCTTTTTCTCTGAGACAAGGTTGCTGGATGGAAAAACATAGCATGCCTACAGGGAACTGCATGTATGGGAACATCAGTTAGTTTGCTAGAACTGAATAGACTAATGATGCTAAATCTTAGTGTTATGCTGGCCATGTGGCCTTGGTGGTGATTTTCTGAAATCTCTCAATTCTGGAGTCATGTTATCACTCAAGAATATCTATTAAACTTTCAGCCTCCATATTTGTAAATTAAAGCTGGTTTCATGTGATCCCCCAGCATATCAAAAAGTGAAGACACATAAGAACACACCAAACCTGTATTTTGAAAACCAAAAGTCTGTAAGCCAAACATGTGGCTTTGAGGGACCTGAAAATTTATTTCTGAACAGCTTGTGTCAGCAACTTTCTAATTTTCCTTTAATAGCTATGTCTGTGCTTGTGTGGTTTGGCTTCCTACACCTTCTGTAATAAAACTATCAATGTTATTTTGTGTATATTAAACTTTGTTTTATTTTTCCTTCTAGTTCCTGAGTCACTAACAGGAGAGATAATGTTATATGCAAGGCAATTATTCAAGCATTACAAGATTAAAACATGGAATATATTTCCCTGGGAAATAAAGTTTTCAGACAGTCTTTTCCGCATATGGAAAAGGGTCTGCTGCCTGTTCTGGTTCCCTGCTTGTAGCAAAAGAAAGTGTTGGGGTTTTGTGTGTTGTGTTTTTTTTTTTTTTTCTTGAAAGCAGAAAGATTGTCAAAAACAAGGATCCAAAACTGGAAGGACAAAAAAGGCACGGAGCTAACATAACATGTTGAAGGGAGAATGTTTGTTAGCCCTCAGTGGTAGTGTCTCACTTCCATGAGGCTGTTTTACTGCAGGCAAAACACAGCAACATAGCAATGAATAAAATATTAATGCTGCTGAGACTTCCATAAGGACATTTTTATAATTCTACCAGGTGCAGTGGCATTCTTTTAATTACCTGGACATGACAAAGGGTGTTGCAAAGCTGAAGTGTCAATTCTCTGGTATACATAAGGCAATAAAGGTAACAGCCAGGGAAGGGAACTTAACTGCAGGTGGAAGATCTGTGCACAGAAATGGTCTGTGTTGTTTGTTCTGCTCTGTCCATAGTTATTACACTGCTAACAAGTGGAAATAATTTTAAAGGGTATAAAACCCACTCATAAAAAAAAAAGTCACTTGATTTAGCCATCAGATGAATTCAAAATACTGGTATTTTCCCAAATTCCGGAACTCTCCAGTGTTTCCCATTGTGTCTTATTCAATTTAATATACATAACGCTGTAAGGAGTAACATGCCCAGCCATCTGCTAATGCTTMTCCCTGTCGTCTTCCATCTTTGTCACTACGTACTTTGACTTTTCACCACCAAGGACCCCTGTGCTGGTGCAGCCCCTGCACATCAGATAACTACTCTGCTTTGCTGAACAAGCAAAGCTTATGCAGGATTGTTCTTTGTCACCCCATCGTTCACAGGACCTGACCCATTAGAAATTTTACTCAAACATTTCCCAAGACTTTACTAGGAACTCAYTCCTCAGGAGAAGAATCAGTCCTGACTCCACTGAAATGTTTTCTACAAGCAGTACCAATGAGAAATTAAACAACATTTTTTTGCAGTTAATCAATTTGTCCACTGAGTATTAAGAATGTAAATACTTGCCCCTGTGCTAAACCTGCTCCCTGTATGCTGGTTAGGGAGATGCTTCCTTATCGGGAGACTGAGCCTGAGAACGCCTGAGCATCTGCCATGCCCTCAGCTCCCACTGACCCCAAGGACAACTGAACTCATGCTGTTTTTATCTGCCTTTTGCAGGTCCTCTCCCTTCTTCAGGACCTGATATAAYCGTATCTAATGGGTATTCTTTGGCACTCAGCAACTCGCAACGTGAGCTATTATCAGGTGGGGAAGTATTATCTAATACCACGGCAGAAAGAAATTATGCATCTTGCCCAAGATCATGCAGAAAATCTGTTGTAGCACTGGAGGAAAAAACCTAGAGAAGAAGTAACTTTTTTGTGTTAGATATGGACTAATACATAGGTTTTAATGTTTATGATTTTCCCTGTTTTACTKATAGCTTTACTTTCTCTGATTTACTCAAGACTTAATATTGATTTTGAACTACACTGGGATGTTTTGTTAGTAGATAACCTTCTGGTTTATGGTTTGTATTTCCCCCAATTCCTCTCTTCCAAGAGCAGGGGCTCTGGCAGACCAGCTCCAGCACATTTAGCAATAGTGTTGTAAATGATCAGTGCTTCTCCCAGTATTTTCTGCTGGACGTTATTGACACTAGCATAAAAGCAGCGCTAAAGGTTGTGTGTCTATACCACAGTTCATAATCCAGCATTTTAGCACCAACACATCTCCACCACTGCTTTAAGCTGTGAGCTGGGCCAGCTGAATTATAAGCTAGGTTACCATCCCTTTCTCCCATCCCCACCATGACGGTGGAAACTTCTCACGGAGAAGAAAGATGCAGACAGAGGGGGATGATGAAACCTTTTCCTCCTGTGGCTAAACCCACCAGTGCTCACCTGCCAGAGCCGTGACTCAAGGCTGTGATCACTGCTGTGTAGGTAGACCCACTAGGCAAGGTCTTCATCAGCTGGCTTGATTACCAGTAGTATTCTAGTTGTTAAAACCAGCGTTTGGCACAGGCTAGTGACTCTAATATTTACCGAGTTACTCTGATCAGTTTTGCAGGCCACGTGGCTCAGCAGTGGCTACACGGGTAGCAGTGCCTGAGCTTCGTTTTAAGGTGGCTTCAGTAGATCTATATTACATAACAGCCACATCAATGCCTGTCATGTACACCTAACTTAATGTTGACATATTCAACTATATAATTAGGTATGTCAGCAAGTTAACAGCACTGTATTAAGCACTATTCTTTGCGAGAGCTGGTGAGCTTGGTGTGGGGTGTGTAAATATTATTTTGTACCAGTAAGGACAAGAAACTAGGTGAAATGAATATTCCCAAGCAGATTCTAGAGAATGCTACATAAAAGAGCAAAGCACAGTGTAAAGTAGATTTTATAAGGCAGTATTTATGAAGAACTTGAATTACTTACGCAACCCAACTTCCTCATGGCTGAAGTGCACAGGAACCCATCATATCTTCACATGTGGGACACTATATTCTAGGAGGTGTGACTTTCAGAAATACCAGGGTTTTGCTAAGCAAAAAAAACCCAAAAACCAACTGCAGTCTGGAGCTCTGTGCTGTGGTATGTTGCTCTCTTTCTACAGAACTTGTTGTTTATTGTGGCAACTCTGATAATTAGCAATTTCCCAAAGGAGGGAAAATTTTGCAAGCCTGTAAGAGGTCAGAATATGGTCAAATGGCCGTTACTGTGAAAATAAAAGACACTATCATGCATTCATTTTGAAGCTTGAAAACTGAGGGGGCATAAATTTATTATCACAAATTCTAGAGATGTTTAAACAAAAGGATAAAATCACCCCCTCCAAGAGGGCTGACTGGGAGCAGAGAGATTGGGAGAAGATGCTTCTTTCTAATGTCACGATTTTCCTCTTTCTTTTAGGAGAGGAGAAGTAGAAAAAGAAGAAAAAAAACAGAGAGAAGAAAGCCAGGAGAGAGGTGTGATTTATTGCTCTGATGTCGTAATCTCCCAGTTTATCAACTATGTCATAATCCCACTACTCAGTAGTAAGTACTTCATAGGGCAGCAGGAAAGAGGAATGTGAAGAGCAGAGAGGGAGAAAGATGAAGAGGGGAAAGGATTATGGGAAGAAAGGAGGAATCAGAGACCTCTGAAGTTCCAAGTCAACTGTTGTGCATTAAGAAACATTAGCTAAGCTGTTTACAGCAGGGTCACAAATGTGCCTGTGAGTGTGAGTCARCCATAGACCTGTCAATGATCCAAATCCTCAACCTTGCTCTGCATGTACTTCTGCTCAGGAAGTCCACCGGGCATTTACTGTGTGTAACTCTGGTAAGTTGCTAGTATGTGTTTTTAATATGTCCTGTACAGTGCACAAGACGTTGTGCAGAGATAGTGTAGGGAACTGGGCACCAGACTTTCTTCAGATTAAATTAAATTAAACAGTATGTGAGCTGGACCAGAGCTGGTTTTAGAAAATGTAGCAGGGATAGGGTGGGAATGAGGATGGACAGGCCTCTGCTGTTCCCCGATTCTCTGTGTCATTGTGGTCCTCACGTAGGCTACAGCTGCGTAGGAGCTGCTCACATGTGATGGTACCCAAGGGATTTCCGTCTGTTACAGGAGAACAGGAACACGATACCTCTCCCTCTCTGGCCTTTCTTTCTCCCTATGTAGAGAGTGCAGGGAGCRTGGTCTGTAAACTATGTTCACTAGCAATTCCCTGGGAAACTGCCAGCACGGAGGTGAGAGATGGATATCTGTCCCTCCTGACGCGATACAGCAACGAGTAAAGTACACTTCAGAAAAGCAGTACGGCTGTGTCATATTTCTGGCTAGGAAGACTTAGGGATTTCTGTGATTGCTTTAGGATCCTTGAATGAAAGGTACTACCCAAAAGCAGACACAGCTATCAATCTTCCAACAGGCTTCTTTCCGAAGGTAGAATACCAGGACAGCAGTCATCCCATTTCAGCTTGATGTCCCCTGCCAAAGTTTATGAGGGAGCTCAAAGCTGATCGTGACAAAAGCCTCAGATATTATGGGACAAAAATATGTGCTCTAGGTATATTAAAAGTCTCAGCTCCAAATTTCCTACAGAAAGCATACAAAATCTCAAATGCATTATGAACATCTGTGAAGCTATAGAAATGTCCTGTTTTATTACTTTCTCCAGTAAAATATTTTATTGTTTTTAAATCCACCAAAATCTGATGACATTTTGACAGAGAAGATTAATTGTCTCACTTAAGGAAACACTGATCAGATGTGCTTTGCTGTAAAACTTTTTATTGGCTGCAAATTTCAAGTCATTCCAGTATCCAAGACTGCTTTAGAAAAAGACTTCAGGCATTACAATTTTACAAGAAGTGAATAACTGCTTGGAGATTTTTGCAAAACAAATGGCTTGCTTCTAAGCAATCAAAGCAACGTTTTAGCTTCTCTAATGAGGTAGTTCCCTCAAGGAGCTGGAGAATACTGACACCAGATATTCCCTCTGTTGTTGCAGCAGATTTCTCTGGCATTGACAAATAGCCTGTCTGAAATAGCAAGGTCAGATGGACAGTAACAGAACAAACAAGAGCGTCAAACCCGTAGTAGTCTGGTGCTCTCGGCATTCCTAAGCAGGCAGGTAGATGGATGAACAGACGTTTTTGTCATTTGGAACATTTGTATCTAGATCCTTGACAGACGCTTCGAGCATACCGTTTGCTTTCTAGACACCAGGATGTGCCCAGGCACCAAGATTATTTACACAGAACAGCCCTCTAAATCCAAGAATCCAGTAACACAGTATGAGCTAAGAGCTCTGCTACATGCAGTGGAGGCATGGAGAAAGTTGCAAAAGCAAAAATTGGCCCAGAGCACCCTCAGGGATGCACTAAATTCTGCTGGCTTTTAAAGGCCTCGGAAGGAGTGCCGCTATTAAGGGATCACCAAGCAGTGCTGCCCTGACGACAGGGTCTTTGTTCCCCTTAAATTGCAAGGGCTAGAGCAGAGTCAGACAGGGCCAGCTTTTTTGTGTGCATGGAGACTTCTCAGTGGCCGAAGGAATATTGCCGTCCTGGTAGAGCATCTCTGGTCCCTTTATACTCACAATTTAGCACTTGGTCGCCAGAGCAGTTGGTAGCCTCTGGGCTTTCTGCGCAGTGACCTATTTGTGCAAGGGTTTATGMAAGCATGGTATAGGGATACTTTAACGTTACAGAATTTAGGATTCCAGATTTTATTTTTAAATAGTAATTAATACTAAACCCCTGTTTCTACAATAGGGTGAAAGGCAAGCATATACAGAGGCCATGTGTTAGATGCTACTGTTATGGGTAGGATTGAGGAGCACAGAGAGGCTCTCAGTGAGACTGAGTTCGCTGTGTCGATGACTAGACATGCCTAGCGTCAGCCACTCCTCCCCTGAAAGACTTTACTATCTACATAGACAAAGCAGATGCACAAGAAAAAGCACAGAGGTACAAAATAATTTCTTTGCCTAAAGTTACTCATCAGCCGACAATGGCACCCTGTTCTCCTGAATACCAGGCCATGCTCAATGAACTATTTAACATGGATATTAAAAGCTTAAGTAGGGAGTCGTTAAGGCTTTAAAAGGCCCCAGCCCAGATTTCTAAACAAGGCTATCTGGAAGGAAGCTCCCACATTTGTAACCATGTGGCAAAACAATCTGCTTCATTTTGAAAGATGCTGAGCAGCCCAGTAGCTCCAACTAGAACCAGACTGGAGCTCTGCTCTGTGGAGGACCTCCATCCTACGCTGCTCCCTGCCCGAGAAAGACACCGAGCACCTAGTTTGCGCTCAGGTCCCTTTTGCGGCTCCAAGGGTATCRGCGAGCTGCTGGCTCTGAAGCGGGTGCCATCACTCTGGGCAGGGCAGCACTGACCTGGCTGCCCTGGCCGCTGGGATGCTTTCAGGCAGCAGTGGGCATTGTCCGACATGCTCTGCCTGGCATCCCGCTTACCTGGTCTTACAGTTTTGATCCATTCGTTCTCAACCTTTATCTGTGTTCTTACCTGTTGTCCTTGGTGATCACTCAGCTTTCCCCACATCTCCTTCTCTTCTCCCACCCCTTGAGAGCCAGAAAAACATTAATTATTTTTTAGGGATGGACTCATGCCTCTGACTGGGAAACCAGTATACAGAAAATACAAGCATTGTATTGTTCAATATGAGTATTGAACTTCTTGTACATTACGAGGCTTTTTTATTCTGACCATTTTCACAACAGACTTGATGAGTAAGACTCCAGAATGCCATACATAAATGCCAAGAAATGGGATTTTCATTTCTGCATTTTTTGATGAGAAATAGTCCCTGGGTTGTTTTGGGAAATGAATGCTGAAAGCTGGAAATCCTAATGGTAATCAGTGTTTTTTCATTTCCATATGTGCATCTTTCTTGCAAACTATGCAGCATTGGCACAGTAAATATCCTTTATGTAATTTAAAAGTAAAATGCATCATGAAGCATGCTGTTAGTTCTTGATGATAACATCATATAAACAGAAGCATGAGGGAATCTGAAAAGATCCTGGGCCAATTTCTGCTCTTGGCTAAAATCCTACAACCCCCTTGAAGTCAGTGGCGTTCTGGGCTTGCAAATACAAGCAGAATTTGGACTCTCATTCTACAGATCTCTGAATGTGGGCATTGCAATAGAGAGCTGGCATTGCTGCTCTTGAAAGGCTACTGCCAAATGACTTCTGGGCACAATTTCCAGTAGGCCTGGGTAACTGAAACTCCAGCTCATCCTGTTAGGATAAGGCATAGAACAGAGGTCAAAGTGGCTGTGGAAAAAAATCCAGTGAGATTCAGAATCAAATCAAATCAAATTTAAGACTCAGTTGTTCAAGAAAGTCTTGTGCTTATTTCTTTCGGATTTTTATAGTCTGTCTCTCAGGAAGTAGGGGCTGATTCTGCTCTCATTAAAGCCTACGGTGAAAATCTCAGCAGTCTCAGGGGCTGCATGCTGGGCCCCAAACAACTAGATTAGAAGAACTGAAATGATGTTAGCACTAAACACCTGATCCAAAGCCCACTGAAGTGAAGAGACTTTCTATTTACCAGCTCTGAAGATAAATCTACCTCAAAACGAATACATTACTAAGATTCCTCAAGTGATTTCTAAAGCTTTAGCAAAAGAAATAACAAGCTACTATAGCAGAAGCAAACATAAAAGGAACCAAAGAAAAAGGTCCTCTGTGTTAGCACATAGATTAAATGGATTTGGGAGAAGGGAGTAAAATTTAGAAGAAACTCCTTTCAGAAAATTTGTGCCAACATTTTCTAAAGAGGTATATGAATAGATGGCCCTTAAAAACATGAAAATAAGTTGTGCTGAGATATCAAGGTGATGGGAGCCTTAAAATATGACAGGCAGATCTAAATAATGCAGGTCAAGGAGAATAAACACCATTTCAGTTGAGACGTTATGAATGAGGAAGTAATGTTTACCAGTTGTTCCTTTTTGCCATACATCATCAAATCACTGGCATAGCTGGGAAACCTTTCACCTCCTTCCTGGGTGTTTCAGCTTGTACCGGGATCCCCTACTTAATTGTCTGGAGCTTCTTTTGGACTGCTTTGTCGAAGCAAAATCATGCCTGGCAGAATGAAGTTGTCCCATGAACATCCCACTGCATATCAGGCTCCACATGCTTCTGGTGGTCCTATGTCCTCCTGAACATTTGTGTACTCTTAAAACTATTCCTATCAACTTAAGGTGGACGAATAGCCTCTAATTCCGTCTCTGCAGTGGTCTACAGACAACAGGCTTCTGTTTTCATCTGCTGGCTCAGGGTCACTTTTGACTTCCCATCTTCTTTAGCTGATTTCTGACCCCTTCTCAGAGTCAARGATGCCCTTCTCTGGGTGGTTAACAGCTTAGGCATTTCTCTGATTATACACTTCACTCTTTCCTTATCCTACTTGAGTTCAGCAAGGTTTTTTAGCCTATCAGTCTTGATGTCCTCAAATAGGAAAATTAAACACTATTTCTTCAATATTATGTCTTCCATTCACAGTGGATCAAGATGTACATTTAATTTTTAACTGCATCCTTTATTCTACCCCAAGAATAAGCCTGACCATCTTGTTTATGATTTTTCTCCCTCAGAGGTAGTTTGACTACTGGCTCTTTTTCTGCAGATGACATAGAACTTTGTGTTCCCTATTTCCCAGTTGTTTGCCTCTTTTGAGTTGTGGCAGCTTCAGACCGTACCAAACATACTGATTCTGAATGCTTCAAGAAATCTACTTACTCCAGCATTGTTGTAACTGAGTTTTCCCATTTTGGCACATCAGAAAACTGACGAGCTTCATACACAACTTGAGCAAGATCACATCTGAACATTCTGCTGCCCCCCCTTGACATTTGATGCCATAACTTAACATTTGTTCCACCATGTGTTGCTGGTCAATAACTCCTGGCAGGAGGTGTCTGTCTTGTTCACTGTTTGCATTTCCCTTTTTATTCCYGCTGCTGTACTGCCAGCTGTTGTGCTGGTTGCTCACAACTGCAAAAGAATCAGTTGGCCTTTTTCTAAACAGACAGTGTGAATGTTCCACCCTACTATTCTGCAGCTATATTTCTAATGATGAGATGAAACCTGGCACAAAGAAAGCAGTCTGAGATTAACCAAAGGGAATTTAAGGTTTAAAAAAAATCATATTAAGAAAAGATGATTGTGGAGAGGCTTGGAGGAATGTGATCATCACTCCCCACAGCTCCTTATGATTACTGCCAAGACCATGAAAGCACTCCAAATAATGTTGTGGGGAATGCTGTGATACCCACATGCAATGCAGGTCATCTTCTGTTCATGCAACCTGGCATTTGGAAGACGTATTACATCAGCGAAGACAGCGAAGAGTGAATAATCTCTACCAAAATAGCTGTAAAGCTATGTTAGCACTTCCATGCTGGTTGCACCAGCATCTTCTGGTGTTGATCCAAGCTCAGATATTCAAAACAAAAAAAAATTAGGGGCCTTCTCCCCATTAAGTGCTTTTGCCAGGTTTATGGATCTACCTACTCAGCTCACAACACTGGTGATAGTGAGTTCTTACCAATGGAAGATCTCTGATTGGACTTTATCGTTGCTGAAATCTTTATGTGTCCTCTCGCGATGCCTTCCTTAGGATAGTCTYGAGTTCCTTTGCTCAAAAAAGACCAAAAAATTTTAAAATCTGTTCACTGTTCCCCTAGGAAATGGAAACATGTTTTACCCATCCTCAGCTTCTCTGACTTCCCTTGAGCTTCACAACTGCTCACTTTTTTTCCTCCTCCAAAACTCTCTACAAACTCAGCTCACCTCCTGGCAGCTCCTCCAGCCTTGGCCTGCTCTTCTCTGCTATCCACAGATAAAATTCCTCTTTTATTTGGCTTGTTTTGTCTCTCTGGAATCCTGTCCACCCTTCCTATCTGCTTCGAGTTGCCAAGTCGCTCATCATCCTTAAATCTCACCTTTAAAACCTTTCTTTGTGGTATAGTTTACAGCTGTCTGTGATGTTAGGCGAGACTGTGTATAGCGGGTGCGACATGAAAATGTTCTGTATAAAAATGAGCTGTCATGTATTGCCTCAGAGCCCCACAATGAGAAAACAGAAACCAGTCATGTGACATACTGTGGATAACAAGAGATCCGAGATCCGCAGCTGACTTTTTACAGGGGATACAAAGCAGGTGACCAGCAAGGGGGCCGCGGGTCCTCCACAGAGCTGCCCTGGGCCCACCCAAGCGAAACCCGCTCTGACAGGAAACCTTTTCCTTCACGGATTTAAGACACCCCCCTGGGCAGAGGGGGTGGCAGTAGGCAGCTACACATGATTTTTACAGCAAAATGGGTTTATGTGGAGGGGGAGGAGGGTGGACGACGACGTGCCGAGCGATCCCGCGGCTGTGAGGTGGCGATCTCCTCACGGGCTGCCCGCCAACGGCCGCCGCAGGCCCCGTCCCCCCACCCGAGGGGAACAGCTCCCACCGCCTGCCTCAGGGCTCGCCCGCTCAACCTGCCCGGTGCCGGCGGCAGCTGCCCGCTCGCCCCCCGGCCGCTGCCCCACTCCCACCCCTGCGTTCGCCTCAGGTCACTCGCGAGGAAGGGAAACACGGGACGGGMCGCTGTCCCTTTAAATAGCATTCTGCGGTTCACGTCGCCGCCGTCTCCTTGTAATAATTAGTCGCGGGCCGRAGCACCGCCTCCTCCTCCTCGCGGCCTCCCTTTCTCGGCTCCGCCAATCAGTGCCCGCCCGCGTCACTCTGAGGGCAACGAAACACGGAGAAAGGGAAAAAAAAAGTTTGGTGAGAAGCGAGCGGGGCCAGGCGGGGCCGGGCGGGCGGCGGCGGGACGCGGCGGGCCCGGAGGCAGGTGAGGGGAGCGCGGCTGGGCCGGGGCCGGGCGGACGGCGGGCTGGGGGCCGGCGGCCCCTCTCTGCGGCGCGGCAGGTGAGGCGGCGGCCGCCCGCTCGCCCGTGGGGAGCGGCGGGGGCGCTGAGGGGAGGGTTCCCCCCCCTCCGGCCCCCCGACCCCCGCACCCGGCGGGCCCGGGGCTGCGGGGTGGCGGCGGGCCCGGGCCGGGCCCRGGGCTCTTTTTCTCCCTTTTTTGGTCGTTCCTTCCTCCTTCCCCCCACCCCCCCGCCGGGCAGCTCCTCGCTGCGTGCGCAGGAGCCATCCCGGGGCAGAGGTGTTTGTACTCGTGTCCTTGGGTGGAAGGGGAGAGGCAGCCTGCCGGCCCGCGGCGCGCCGCCAGCCCTGCGCCGGGCGGGCGCCCGGCCCCCGCCGCCGCTCCCCTCCTTCCCCGGCCCCGGAGTTATTTTAGTTTGGCTGGGAGAGGCCGGGGGCAGAGCCGGCGGTGCGGCGGGATCGGCCTCCGCGGCCGGCGGGTCTCCCAGCTGCTGTGGGGGATTGGACTTGAACCGGCGGCGGTGCCCGGTAAGGGGGAGGGCTTCCCCGTCGCCTCTGTGTCGGGGCCTTCCCCCGGGCCGGGGCTATTGGTGGCCGCTGCAGCGTGCGGATCTGCTCCTCGGCTAAGTTCAGTGCAGCGGTTTTGGTTGGTTTGGGGATAGGAGTGTTCAGGAAACAACGTGCAGTTTGTGTTGTGGCACCCTTCCAATTAAACCAAGGGTTTTAACCTACACAGTCTGTCATCCTTTCGCGTTTTATTGTACAAAAAGTTCTTTTTGTTGTTGTTCTTGTGCTCACCRAGGAACCCTGCGAAATTTAACCAAACTTACCTCCTTCTAGGCTCCGTAAAAAGCCTGGAGTGATAGATAAGGGGTGCAAACATCCACTCTTGTTTCAACAGGATGTTAGGATGGGGGTATCTTAAAAAATAAAAAGCACTAATTACTTYACTGCCAGTAACAACGGCAACAACAACAAAATACAGAAGCTTCCACCAAATGTGCTGCTGTAATGTGGAGGCTTTCGGGAAAACCGATGGTAGTTACTTCTCCCCCTGCATGGACTGACTTAAAGTGCACCGTTGTGTTCTGAAGTCCATTCCCTGGATGTTTGTCCAGACTTGTCCTATAATAGATGTCATTGCATAAGAGTTACGGGGAGTAAAGAGCGTGCTGAGTTTCCTTCAGTCTTCTAAGGATCTATGCTTGCATCTTAACTGTGCCAAACTGTGTACACTGAAGAGAGAAGGGTCCAGTTTGGTGAGCTGCCCTATGAACTTGGCGGGGGGGAAGAAGCTATTCTCTTCCTCCTCCTGCTTCCAAGCGAATGATTTTGTTTGTCTGATGTCATCTTAAAGAATTTCTCTCACAGAGTGCTAATCCTCTTCTCAACTGTGGATGATGGTAACTCAACAATTGAGGAAGCAAATATGTCAATTCCTTCCTTAGTCTTTTYCCTGTCTCTCCTTTAACTTTTACAGCTTTGCTCTTTGAATTCTGCCTGATTTGTTTATCTAGTGCTGAGATACTTACACCTGTTATTTATATTAATTATCACCTAACCTAGAGCAAGAGGACTGGCTCTCTTCTGATCTGTCATATATTTGTTCAGGCCAAAATAACTGTGTTTTGGGAGGATTTTTGTTCCTTGTGATACTGAATATCCAAGTCTGTGACGTATCAGTGGCATAATTCCTTGGGTTTACCGCTTTCCAGATAAAAGAAATTCTTCACTACTGAAGAAACTATCTCCTGTATGTATTTCATAGGATACCTCTTAAAATATTTTTTGTCTTACAAAACTATGAATCATGTTAAAAGAATAACAAATTAAAATAAATTTACTTCTCGACTAATTATGAATTTATGGCAAAAATGAACAACCCTGTATGTTACATAATATACCTTTAAGAGTGTGATCTCAGAATGTAAGTTTACATTTCAATGTCTTGTTACTTTATGGTCTCAGATGGCACACTCAAAACCTTATACACAYAGCTTGAAAGAGATAGTCGTAAGTTATTGGAAGGAGAGTAGCATTAACACAAACTACTGAAAAGTTGCCATGGTTACAGATAAAGGTAATCCCCGTTTCGGTGAAAGTGTGTCCTTTTGTAACAGCTATATTAATCAGTCTGATTTCTGAGAGAATTGTAAGTATACAAACTTCTGGCTCCATTTTCTTGGCAGCTAATAGCTATGCAGCTTTTTTTTTTTTTTTAATACTGAATGGGCTTTGATTTGCATTCAAGATACTAGATTTAAGCTACAAGGAGTATTATAGATTACATATAAATGTACTTGGAGCATGCTGAATTCAATGGAAACTGTAGTATACTTTTTTTTTCACCCAAGAGATATCTGATGTCAAGGAAAAGTCTTTTAAAATGTCTAGATCCTTTCTCAAGGACTCTGACTCAAGCGAGTGATGTGGCCATCTATCACTGGAGGCCTTGGTGGTGCAGCTGTACAAGATATAATTCCATGTCCTGATTTAAAAACAAACAACCCAAAAACAAACAAACAAAACCCAAAACAAAACAACCCCCCCAAAACAACAAAACAACCCCCCCCCAAAAAAACACCCACCAAACCAACATGGCAACTGCTGAGAGTGAGACCTTACGGATGTGCAGCTTTATAGGCCAGGAGATAACAGGGGGGTGGGAAGCTATTTTCTTAATGGCTTATTCCCTACATAGAAGGAAGGAGTTGGAATTTAACATGTGGATGAACTTTAATTAAAGTTCTCAGGGCAGCTAAGCTTTGAGTGGTTTGAGATAGCTGCTACATYTTCCAGGGGAATGTGTTTCCGTCTGGTGCATCTGTACTGCTGTCCAGGCAACTAACCAGTCCTTGCTGGTGAAGACCCAGTATTTACCACATGCACCTTTTTGTTGTTTCCAGATTTGATTATTACAGTGCAGCAGWACATCTTGGATTGAAAGCAGCAAGAGAAATCTCAAAGTTCTTCAAGATCACTGAAATCTCATCAGTCTGGTATGTTGCTCTCTCTAGACTCCTGGAATAGCAAGTCGAATTCTTTGTGTRCGAGGGCCTCCTTAGTTACTCCTAAGGATACTGAAGTTTTTAGGACCTTGGCTTTTCATCAGCAACTTCATTCTCGGGAAGTAATATGCTACTAAGAACTATGCAACTATGTATTGCTGGGGTTGTGTAGAAGATTGTGTTTGGTAGTGGTGTTCGTAGCAGGACAATGAACCTTCAGTCAACATACACTCTGAACTTGTTTTTCTCTTGCCTGTCCTGCCTGGAAATTACAGGTACTTTTGCAGACTTTTAAAACTRAAGTCAGATGGGAAAGGAGCTATTGCTAATTGACTTTCATGAGACTGCACATGGATGTATTGAATAATGTATAAAAATATGAAAAGGAATGTTTCTTTCATCACACAGGGAATTTTTCCCTCCCTGTCCTTACGTAGACATGGCCCTCAAGAAGTTTGCTGTTTAGGTTTGATAAAAAATGATTACTGATGTCTCAAAATCATTTCTCAAATGCCAAAGTTCTGAAATCCCTATACTAATGTACTTTTAAAATTGATATATTTGCAAAAATATCTTATACAGTAAGGTGATGAGAACTGTTGTTTATAAATAGGATTGCAGCATCTGAGGGTGAGAAAGGAGTGGGAACCTAAATACTACTTTTAAAGCTGTCTCTAATAACAAAAAAAGCTAAAAGACAGAGCTATAATTGTTTAAAAGTAATAAATTTACACATGCTGTAGTGCTGACATGATTGACATCCAAAGGGTAAAGTCCTTTTCTACAGTGCAAGTTCAGTATGTGTATGCAGCAGTTCAGTTGCTTTGCTACTTACTAACCTGTACAGAATCCAGAAGGTATAATGTACTCAAAACTGTGAAAAACAGGTGCAAAACTGTGAAGAAAGCTCTTGTGATTTACACTGATCTGTTGGGAACTGGACAGCAAGTAACCATCTCTTCATTTAATCCCTGAACAGCCATCACATGTAGCTTTTGATCGCTGCTATTCTGGTCTCTGTTTGAACTGGTGACTTAAAGATGAAAGGCTCTGTTCTTGATCTCTTGAGCTGTCAAGTCCTCCAAACTTGCTGTCYTCTGTGTGTGTAAGATTACAGAACAAATGGCCTTTTAGCTCTTCCATGATTACAATAGTCAAATGAGAGTCAGGTGCTTTCTCTTGTTACTGTCCTCAGTGCAAAGTTCAGTGGCAGCAAACTGAATCTTTTTTACACTGCTGTCAAAGCTTCCCGGTTTAATGTACTTGGAGCTGCAATCTGCTGTTTTGTTTTTTTTTTCTGCATTGCTGCAGATATTGTAAGAGTATCAAAGGCATAAGTTGAGCCTGGACCTTAAAATGTGCGTGTGTTTACAGGGAAAATAGGTAGCTTATGTGCAGAAACTGAGCTTGTAAGTTAGGCTTTTTAATGTTTAGTTTCCTTAGGTCTCCTTCAGCATGGGATAATAACTTGAATATCAATTTTTTTATGTACGGATTCCCAACATCTAGGTACAAATGTGTTTACCTGTAATTTCTCGTCCAGTGAGGTAGGGTCAGCTGTGAACCTAGTTTCGATACCCCACTTCACAGACTTTTTGGGGATCTCTTACTTTTGTGAGGTCCCAAATTACTCTGGGAGCATTCTTAGTATGATAGTTTTGTGTTGTCTGGGGTTTTTTTTTGTTTTAAATGAGATAAGGTAAGCAAATCTAGGAGGTCACAGTRCTGAATGGAGGAGAATCTGCTTTGCCATTCCCCTTATGCTCTGGCTAAGCCATGCTCTGGCTTATCAGAAGCTGGCCAAACTTCTGCCAGATCAGTGACTCAGAGGCAGATGGAAGGGTCTGGTGAGCACCAGAACTAGGCTAAGGGAGTGGGCCAGACTGCATGACTGGGAGGAGAAAGGTGGGGAGAAAAAGGGATGAAACTTCTCCCTTGTAGTGATAAGGAGCTGCTAGTTGCCAGTGTAACAGAAGCATAAGCTGAAGTGTGGGATGTTTGATGATAAAAATTGTTTTTCATCACTGTTGCAGTTGTGAGGTGGCTAGACTTCTGTGGTAGCATATAGAGCTGGAGAGTTTTGGGGTAATGTGGGTGGTTGTGGGTTTTTTTTCCCCTCCCCTTTTGAAAGTACCCAAACAATAACACTGACTTTGGGGTTGTCATGTCCTCTTCTAGCACTAGGCAGTTTGGTTGGTAAGATTTGTGACTTYTGCTATTGTTTTTATGGGCCTAAAGTTAATGTACTCTAAATTGAAGCTTTCCAAGATTGGTTACTGAGATACTTAGAGGACACTTTACTGGTATGTTTTATTTGCATGAACTATGTTCTTGATTTTGATTGCTTAGATAACATTTGGTGAAAAAAGTGTCGCGTAAGTATGGCCTCGCAGTTATTCTAGGGGACCTGATTAACTTCTAGCAGTACTGACTCTTGCAGGGCATGGAATTCAGGTGTAAGGGTAAAGGTCTGGTTCTTTCAGCTTATATTTTCAGTTCTGTAGGGGAAGTTATGTAAATCTTGTTAACTCTGTTCTTGTAGTGTTTCATACTTATTAACTTACAACTATACGAATTGCTGCTTTTCAGYCCTATTTGGATTTGTGGTGTGATAGATTGCTCTACAATAAAAGGTAACACAAAATGTGCTATTTGACTGTTTTAGAGGAATTAAGTGTCCTTCCTGAAGGTGTGTTTTATGCTCTTTTTGGTGTTTGTATCACAGCTCAAGGGAGTACTTAGCTGTAAATATTTTCCTGATGTTCAGTGGTATTTGCAGTAAAGCAGTGTGCTAAACTGTCTTGGACTTGATTAATCTGCATTAGGAAAATTAAAACAGATACCCATTTTGTGGTGTAGGTGAAGTAGGGGAAGGCAGGCTGCTCCAGTGCTGGCTAGAGGAAAGGTGGTAAGAACCAGAAACAAGGAGGAGTTTTTCCTCTTTTTTCCCTCAGTGCAAAAACAACCCAAATGTGCTCATGCTGACAAGTGCTATATCTTCCTCTAGCTTAATATTTTTTGTTATTTTACACTAAACACATGAAAATGTTTTGTATAAGGCAATCTTGCRAACCAGGTAAGTCTTGTGTAACTATGATGATACTTTGTGGGTGCAGGAGGGAACACTGGCTGTGTTCTGGCTCTTCCCCGTGTTGCTTGTTCGGAATGGGGCAAGGTTTTTCTCAAACGAGGTGTCATATCTGCAGTTGTGAAATATTTATTAAGCCTTGCTCTGTTTTTACTCTTCTTGCATGTTCCAGGCTTTTCACTTGATAGATGGGTAGGGAATGCATCAGTGTTTACATTGAGGAAAAAGAAACACTTTTAATCTAAACGACAGGTTTTTGTCTAGTGTTAAGAGAAGGCTGTGCTGTGAGAAACGCTGTTGACTGTCAGAACGTGAACAGTATCTTGCAAATTTGTTCAGTCAAGCGAAGCCTGAATAAGCACGAAAAGTTTCTGGCAGAAGCCATGGTACCTTGCGAGATGGAGACAGTCACTTCCTGCGGAGCTCCTCTTCTGCTGACTCATGCTTTAAATTGGTAGAAGAGTCTTTGGAACTGGCAAGCCAACCTATTTTCAGCCGGGGTTACTAATTTACATAGCGTGCCCGGCTTCCCAAGGGTAACCCCAGTCCCTCTGAAAGAGTGGCTGGGCTCAAACCCCGCACCTACTTTTRTCCTGTCAGCAGAGCAAGCGGCGGCTGTGGCATTGCAGCGGCAGAAGTGTTTCCAGCCCGCTCSGATGCTCACCCCTCAACCCCTCCGGCTTCAGCGCGGTGTGCTGGGTGGGGTGGGTGCCCCACGGGGACCGGTGCTGCCGGGAGGCGCGGGGGGGGCCGCCGGGGGGGGCTGGCCGCCCGCTGCCGCTCGCAGGGGCACTCGCCGGAGCTCGCTCGGGGCGACGCGTCGCCAGAGGTTGTAGTTTGTCACAGCCGGGAGCGGGGTCCTGTCCCTTTAAGAACCAGCTTGCCCAGGGTGTTCTAACCTACCCAGCCTAACCTGCTAGCAAGGAAAAGTTCTTTAAATAATGGATACGCCGCTCCGCCAATGGGGGAGCGGAGCCTGGCTGGCGGGGCGGGGCTACTTCGCTTCGACCAATAGAGGCGGGGGAGGCGGGGCTCCGGGTCCAGGCTAGGTTGCGCCGAAGTACAGCTTCAAGTGAAGTTAATCTGGGGTGAAGCAAACAGAAAATTGTGGAGATTTTGTTGGTAGGAATTTTCCGGTTCTAATCGCGTCGTGTGGCGTTATTTCGCCCTCTGGGGCAGTGAAGTTCATGTGCGTGGGGCTTTTTTTCATTGTTTCGTTTTCTAATGATGGCAGAATATTAACATTTATGCAGGGAAGCAGAACAAAAGGGCTCTTTAGACAGGAAATAAGGTGTTGAGAGGCTCAAACTTGACCGAGTTTCTTTTGTCATCTGTCGGCTTGCACCGGGTTTTTTTGCGTGGAAGGATCGAGTCGTTCCACCTTATTTTATGGAGAAATGTTAATTCTAAAATAGCGAGGATAATGCTGCTGTGTTGGAGTTACACAATGTTACAGGAAGAGAGCTCGATTTTAACTCTAACTTCTCTGATTCTGGTGAGATTTGAGCTAACTAATTATGACAGCTGCTGTGGGATTATTCAGTGATAGCATTTGCTCTAAGTCATTTGTCTKAAATTGTCTTTTGTTATATCACTGAAGACTGCTGTGCTGTTGTTGTCTGTATATTTGTTCTTGATGAGATGAATGTCTCGCAGGTCTTTAGCATTTAGAACAAAGATATGTAAAGATTATGTAAAACATTACAATTTTTCTCTTCTTTTTTAATCAGTTTTGCAGAGTATCTGGGTCTGTCAGAGCTCTRATTACAAGCACAGGCAGGAAAATTAAGTGTTATTGCCCTGTGTTGCAGCTACTACCCTTCCAGCCAAAAAAAAAAAGGGGGGGAGGGGGGGCGATTTTTATCTTTGGAATTGGTCAGAGTATCTTTTGAATCCTGTATTGCCTGATGATAGCAGGTGTTTTCTTTGAAGGAAGATTATTTTCAGTTTCTGTACCAGGTTTATCATGTATGGTATTTTTAGTGACACTTTCTGCATCCAAAAGGTCTTCAGGAACAGGAAAAGTACAATTTGCTGTGGGTGGCATGGGATAGGGTGAGAGGGAGGAGAGCAGGAAGTGGAGAGTCAGGAAGCAGGGAGTTTCTACTGAAAATGAAGACTTTCTTTTAATTGTCATCCTTTTTGTATCTTTGACAAGTATGTTAGATGAGACCGTGTACAGAACAGTGCTTTCAGAATGGTGAATATATTTTCTTACTTCCCTAAATATTTCCTGTTTTTTATAAAACCACTTCTGTCTATATACAGCTGCTCTTGGGAATTGGAAAGAAATACTCGTGGCCCTGATACTTGTTGAGTCTAAGGAGTTTGATGGGTGGGTTTTGTATGATCAGTCRGGATGACAGAAGAATGGATGTGAAAATTGAGCAACAATCTTCCAAATGACAGTGGAAAGCAATTGCTTAGACCTTTACTGAATGTAAACAAGTGTGATTATTAAAGTATACTTCATTCTTTCAGTTTTACATTGAGCCATTTTGTTTTCTCCCAAAATGCTGGGAATGGATTACTTTTATATAAGTCAGAGTGTGCTGACACGCTGGCATCTTGCCATGCTCCAGTGGCTTAAAGGTCTGAATTACTAATTTACTCTTGCTATCTGTTTTTATCTGTTTATAGCGTCTTTTAATGTTCTAGGTTGTATTTTAACCCTGGAAATACTACTTTAGAATGAGCAGTGACTATATATGGTCTTTTAGCTGAGAGGTGGGCCAGATCTCATGTATCGGGAGATGTTTAAGACCGGGATATCTAAGTGTTTAAATACCTGGGTTTTGATTCATTTCTTAACTTACAAGTTATGTTAGGCCTAGACTGAGTGGCTAGATCAGATGTCTGAGGTGAGGGCAAGAAGAATAGTATAGTTTGCTATAATTTCTATAAACTTATGAGTACGTATATTAGACTTGCTTAAACAAAAGGAAGCAAACTTAAGTATTTGTGTGCTATTAAATACTATGTTTAGCCAAGAGCTGGTTTTGCTTAGAACAGGAAAAAAGCTGAATACATGAGGCAACTTGGTTCATGTTGTTTGATGACTGAGTAGCCATTCTTCTCGGGTCCTCTCTGCCCCCCCAACTTAGTTAGGAAAGATGTATTATCTGGGACCAATTTTCCCGATTTATTCAACACAGAAGTGAAATGCTCAACTCTTGCACCACATGTATACAATTCTAATGCAGGCTGTTTGTAGAAAGCAAATCTGCCCTAAAGGATAAACATACCACTTTGCTGGCACAGCTGTACAACTTCTGTATTCAGGCTACAGCAAATGTTTCTTGCCTGCATTCAAAACCGTTGCTGGCAGGACCCGTGTTGTCCCCGCATGAGGATTGGTTGTTCCAGCACTTCTTGTTCATAAAACCTTCTCCTGCACATGCTCCATCTGCAGATCTTAAACACTGTGAATGTGTTGTGTGCTGTGGGATTTATGTGTCTGCTTCTTGTGCCAGGATGGAATATACATCTCTGATGTGAATAAGAGATTCTTAAAAGTGATTGTAAACCTGTGTACAAAACGTGGGACCACATTTTCTCTCCCCAGTTTATGAGGCAGAGGGGATCTGTGCTTTACGGTCCACCRACTGCTGGTGGGACTTTCCAGTGTCGTGAAGTGGGTGGCCCACCATGTGCTGGGATGGTATCCCTGCRCTCTGTTTCTGTTTAATACTACTTGGAGAAGGCTGCCTGCCTCCCATGGGATGATCTCTGTAAAACATGCCTGAAGCCTTAGGGAGGGCAGACGTCCATCCTGCAAACAGTGATGTGAGCTTCAGATCCCTGCTTGTTGAGTGCCCTSTGCTATGTGCAGGGGCCTCCTGCCGCTCTGCCAGCAGAGTGGGTCGTGTGAGCACTGGAGGCAAAGTCAACTAGGCTAGCCTAAATTGTTTTAAATTAGTGGCTTGAGCCAACCCAACTGGCTCTTTTCACCTCCTCTTCCTCCCCCTATTTCCCAAGTGGTTTGGTGATCATTTCTGCTAATTGCTGCGTGCCCAAGGCAGAAGGGAGTCCAGGAGAGGAATAACGTCATCTTGGAGAGTTTCARCTATATCCAAAAAGGGACATCTGCCCATAGTTTTAGACTTGAGGTTAGGCCTGTTAACTAGTTTGCTTGCAGTTTCGAGGAAAGACGTGGTGAAGGGGTGAGCACAGGAGCTGTTGATCATTACAGCTGTGCTGGTGCAGGGAGGRTTGGTACTGGAGGGACAGCCCTCTCGGGCAGATACAAGGACTCCTCGCAGAGATAGTTGGCCTCCTGTGGTGTGGAGCTCAGTCTGGGTGGGGCAGATGATCTGGCCAGTGATGTTTACACTGTAATAAGGTTTTGTGAAAATAAGCAGTTAATTACACATGACCTACAAAGGAATAAAAATAGCTTGGATCTGTTCTTGCTTTAAAATCCATTTAACAGAGGCATGAAACGTTTGGGATTTTTAAACCAGCTTATTTTTTCTTACCTTTAGAAATATCAGGAACACTAAGTCCTTCTTCCCTGTTCTTGTTGGATGTCTCAGATGTGTCATAAGCTTCTCAGCCCTTAATTGAAGGGGTGGGGTGATATATTTTTAACAGATCCCTTCTTCCAACTGTGTTTATAGGGCTTTTGAGCTAAATAGAGATTAGCAAAAACAAAGCTTTGACAGTGCAAAAATAATTTCTTCTAGATCAAGTTGTGTTTTCTTGCTCATTCTCCAGTTGTTGACAGAAACTGAAGTTTTTTTCATGTGAAAAGTAACTTTTTTGGCTATTAAATTATGCATTAAGAGATAAACTGAGTTAAATCCTAACTTGATCCATCTTCTGCTCCATTTAGATCAACTTAAGACAATCTTTTGAGTATTACTTACACAAATGAACACTTGCATTTGAGTATTTCCTAAAAATAGTTCCTTTTTAAGCAGCAGTCTTATTAAATGCACAGCTTCCTTTAACGTAATGGTTCAGCAATCTTGCAGAAGCTGAAACTGTCTCCACGCTGAAGACCACYCCTGCTTAGCCATTCTACCTCATCAGGATGTATTTGTATCACAGGACTCTAACCTTCAGGATACGGTATTTGTCAGTCTGAAATGTAATAATCCTGGATCTGGAGACCTAAACTGTAAACAGTGTGGCTGACTTGGCAGGCCCCAGCAACCACCTGAACAGTTTAACTAGCCCAGGGTTTAAGACAACACTGCACTGGTGTGTCCTGTGATTCATGATGCTAATGCATTTTTATCTATGTGAAGGATTAGGGAAACAAATATAAACTTAATAATGACATTGGAGTGGGAACTTAATAGCAGTATTTTTAAGGACAGAAGTGAGGTGCTTTCAGCTTGTTTAAATGTTTTGCATTGGATGTGTTGGGKTTTTTTTTAAACAAGGACTGAAGTTTTCACCATTAGCTTGAACAAGGCAGGAGGCTAGACAGTTTTCGTGTGTGTGCCACTGAATATAATTGGGCTGATGAAAGCAGAATATTGCATGGGGAGGGCAGATATTTTCCACTTAAGGTTTTAAATTATATTTGGAAGTGAGAGGCAAGAGAGAGAACCACCGATTCAGCAGGCAAAAATGTAGAATTTCTGTACCTAAATTGGACATATGCCTTTTTCTACAAAAGGCTATCTTTGACTTAGGTTGTCAGAAGAAAACATTTAATGAGTTGTTGATCATGCTGTTTTTGAGGATGGGGTGGCAGGGGAGAGATGAGACTGCAAAGAAGCATAAAATTGTTCCTCTGCTATGCCCTGTATGAATTCAAAGATGTTTTTATGAAATCGTATATAGAATCAAGGCCTTAGTGCAATGTAATGTTACCATATAGCAGAATGTTCTCTGTGCAACAGAATGACCTTGCATTGGAATCTGCACCATTGCCAAGGTAGGGGCAAAAGAAGTGGCTGTATTTTGAGTGTTTGGAGATTGTTCTTCCTGCCTATCTCCTTCAGAATCAGGTAAGAAGCTTACAAGGTAGCTTTTGTTGCTGATACAGGAGAGTTTTCCAAGTGAACTTCACTACACTTCTTATGTTGGGATTATGCTATCCAAATGTCATGCTAGTATGACGTACTGTTGGATGTTGGTGTTAAGGCCTTGAATAAAGTGATTTGTAGGTATTAATTAGAATTAGTTACCAAACAAATGTTGTTGTCCTGGTGAAAAGTAACGAGAAAAGTAATTATTTTAGTTTTTTATGGTATCAAAAACATGTGATTACTAACTTGCAAAAAAAAAAGAAAAGAAAAGAAAAATTGTGGCAATATGGAAGGACTTACCTGGAACATTTTTTAGGGAAGAGACTTCAGAATTGCTCAGTAGGGTTGTTTTGAATATCAGTGTATTTTCATGGGGTTTGTTTGAAGTATCCTGGGAGAGGAAGGCGGCAGCATTAGTAACAATAGGGCAAGGTAAGTGTATTATTAGTTACATAATAAACAAATTGTCAGCTGAGTGTGACAAACTGTGCAGGGGCTGAGACTAGTGTTGAGATCAAGGAGTATTTGATTTGTTGTAGACTGGCCTGGCAGCCATGCATGAATTTTTTGCCTTCCTAATAAGTCTAGTCAAACTTGACTTAGTGCTTTGATTGCGATTTAAAACTCCTATGCATAGCAGTGAAGTAATTGACTGGCTTTAAAAAATTTTTTGGAAAACAACAACAAAAAATCTAATTTCACACTCTGGTCACTTAGTTGATTGTGTTGCCTTCCTGCATTTGCTTTTCTCTAACTTGGTGTYTATGAAACTTCTGACTGTTACCTGTGGTCTCTCTTACTGCAAGAATTAGCTTGTTATTCTGCAAAGTCATAATGTGACTGTGACCCATGGTCTTAAGTTTATACCTAGTCATTCTGTATATAAATAAATCCCTGATTAGTTGCTACCTACTTATCCTTCTATCTTCTACCTCAGATCCCCCACTGCACAATCAGTATGCTTGAAATATCAGTCTGCTTTGCTGAGGAATACCTCTGTCCTTGCTGCAGCTCTGACACCTTAATTTCTCAGACTGTCAAGGCCTGAGATGAAGAATTTATTGAAACTTACAGCCTGATAGCTCTATCTGGTGAACTTACACAGGGTGGCATGTATAGTGTAAAATGCGTGTTGCAGTGTTGCTGGGTTTACTTAAGCAGCATCAAGTTGGTTGTTAAAATGGGAAAGTCTTCTCTTGAAACCCAGGGTTATGGGTTAAAATTAGTGATTATTTTTTTTTTAGTGTAAGGGATACAAACATTCTTCAACAGTAGTGTGGGTTTTTTTGTCTTCACAAAAGGAGTGTGAAACAGAAGAGATTTCTGGGAGACAGTGTTAGGGCATTGGGCTTTTGTTTTTCAAGCCATAGCAAGGACATGGTACTTGTGGAATTAGCCTAGCGTAATACAGCAGCTGAAGCTGCCGTGCCTGTGAATGCATCTTTAGGCCAAGCTGAAGGGCATTGGTCTTGCTGATCTCCCTCTTGTTTTCTGAGCTTATACCATAATAAAAGGGAATATATTGTGCTCTTTTTCCATTGTTTCCTGATAGAAGACCCGTTGGCCAGTGTTTGTGAATGGAAGGGAATGAGCATTGTGATAGAAAGCCACACCTTGCTGACAGTTGAGGTTGAATATCTTGTGAGCAGATTTTGTTCCCTCTTCATCCATTCTGAACTGTGACACAGGCTTTAATATGCCAAGCAAAATAATTGAAAAGAGATCTGGCTTGCATTTTCTATGTTTGTCTACTTCTCCTTTATATCATGAATTTTCCTTTCTCTAAAAAGTGCTGTTACTCTGTCATGTGTCGATCTGTTCTCCGGCAGAATACAATCACTGTGGCAAGAGGATAAAAAGAGAAGTCAGATATACTTAAAGAGTTATTGTTCAAAATGCTTCTGAAAACGCAAATTTCTGTTTATGTGTCTTGAGGAGAAAGGGGGAATCCCATGGCACTACTTAACAGCTTGGTCCTTTTGGATACAAGTCCCTCCCTTAAAGCCATTTATGGCTGTATTTTTGTATGTAGAATTGTAGAAAGAACTCTGTACAAAGGTACCATCGTAATAAATGGGGAGACAGTGGCATCCAGCCATGCTATTTTTAGGCTATTGTGCTCTTAACTTGCTGATCTAAGTGTTCTGGGCAGTAAGTGGGGGAGACATTGTACTAGAAATGCATGCTCACATGACTGAATCTTGTCTGAAAACAGAGTGAATAGCAAACTTGGTTATCAGAAAGGTAGTGTACAGAGTTGTACCTGGAGTATTAGTAGGTAAAAAGGATGCCCTGGTGATCAAAGCACGATGTTTGCAATGCAGACTTTTACTCAAAAGCTGTCAGCTCTGGCTTTCTCGTCAGTTGAGAAACTGAAATATGTGCAGTCTGTTCTGTATAGGCTTAGGAAAGAAGTATAAAAAAAACTATTTTCTGTTCCATGATGGCAGTGGGAAGAATGCCAGTTGTCCTCAAACAAGTTTCTTCCAATAGTTTTTAAGCTTTTCCTGAGCGGTGTAATGACCTCTCCATCTGAGCAAATGGTGTAGTTTTGGAAACCTTCAGAAAGGACAGTGTCTCTCACTGCAAATTTCTGATCATTCCTTAGCCCCTTAAGCTATCCGAGATAGCGTCAGATTAATAGATAAGGCTGACACAAGGCAACTCTTACTTAGTTTTTACTCTGACCTCCTGGTGATGCGTGCATTTTTCCTTGGCTTATACTGTGAGTGAGGCTATGCCTTAGAGTTCAGTTCTGATACTAACTAGGTAGTTTCACCTGCCTCCTGCAGAGCACTGTTAACCTTGACTCTTCTGGCACAGAGCTGTAGAGCTGCACCATAAACCAGATAGAAGAACCAATCCAAGTTTTTGAGGAATGAAGTGTTCAAGGTAGATCAGTTCCTGGCCCAGCAACACTGTGCAGAAGTATCTAAAGCCCCAAATTACCTGTGTCATGAAACCATTGCATTGGTTGCATATAGATATATATTGGATACACGTATATTGGTTGCACTTGGATGTTTACACATTGCAGTGTTTCAGGCAGTGTAAGGTGACTGTTGAGAGGAGACTAAGGAAAGATGCAAAACTTCATAGTGTGACCAGTTGGTATATTCATACCTTCAGTGAAACTTGACAGTGTATTAAAGTGATGGCTAAATATCAGTTGCCCAGCATGGTGGCTGCTGATCAACTGTATAATATTTTCCTATGCTTTGTGCAGGGTGATAGGTTTTAGTATTTAGACATCCAGTAACTTGTTTGGGATCATGTAACCTGGCTTSCCCAGTGATTGAAATAATAATTAAGGAAAAAAAAAAAACCACCACCAACAACAAAAAGCCCTAGAATAGCATTAGGGTTAAAACAAAGTAGCACCTTTGAGTCCCTTGGCTAAATTTAAGTGTATTGCAAAAGATGAGGAATGCAGCTTTGCCACAGGGAACATCATACTTATACCTCTTCTGCAGAAAACTTGTCCTTAAATACCCTCTTTGTTTGGTCAGGCTGTAGCTTTAGGTTGAGTTCCCCATCAAACCACAGTAAGGGTATTGTATAATTTTGAACACTTAAATTAGACATAGTGCATAATTCTAAATAGAGCAACACATCATGCATGATAATCACAATGTTCTTGGAAGTTAAGTTGAATTCAAGATGCCCTAGCCAGAAATGATGATGATGATCGTTTTATTTATTAACAGCTAGGAACCCTGATATTAGAGTAGGACCTCCCTTAGCATTAGGCCCACGCAGAGCTGTAGCATTATAAGCTAATTAAAATTCTACATAGTGCTGTTTACAAAAACAAATTATAATGCGTTTTGTACTTACTGTCAGTTCTCAGCAACAGGTGTTTTGTTAACAAGAAGCTGTCTATTTTGGGAACTCGTGTTAAAGCGGCTTTTATCTCTTCTGGGTTTGATATCCTTAAAATAAGTGAAACTTATGCTGTATTGAGAGAAGATTACTTATTCACTGAAGCTCAAAAGAAGCGATTACTGAATCTATTCTTTCATTAATTATACGGGTAATCTTGTAAGTGTTTGAATCCTTCTTACAGATTATTTTTCATCAGTTTGTAAAGCCAAACCTGTTTTAAAATACAGCATCAAAGATAGTTTATGGAGTTGCCCTCCTTCTGCATCCCTTAAACTTTGGTCTGCTATTTTAAGGGAATGTAGAGAATATTAGAATCTCCTGATTCTAATTTTACACAACCTCTGATTTCTGAAATGGCCAACTTCAATACATGATGCCAAAGAAAGCAGAATGTAGCCTTGTCTTGTCTGTTTCAGAGTAGCTTCCTTATCTTTTATAGAGCATTGCAAAAGAAGGCATTTCTRTAATCTGACAGATTTCAAGTGAACTCTAAATTTGTAGGGCTGTGTAGAAATATGGAGAGCAACTTGAGGATTCCTGCAGTCTTTGGCTTACGCACCTTAATGCCAAAGTACAGCTATGAGGTAGCACAAACTAGAGGAAAGAAAAGGGCTCCTCAAGCAGTATCTGCAACTAGTGCAGCTCGACACTGGTTCAGCCACATATGATGGAAACTGTGGTTTGTGTGAGTTGACGTAGCAGACTGCTGACAAGCAATTACTGAGATGTTTTGATTTTTCTAATGGGTGTAACTCCTGAATTTTTATTCCACTTGAGCAGAGACGCCAGAGCAAGCACTACCTAAAAGTATGCTCTTTTATTAGTAGTTGCATGTTCTATCACAAGTGTAACTCCATGTAGGGTTTCTGTGGCAAGCTTGTCATAGAGACAGCCATCTTCCAAAAATGGGCCTGCTGAGCCTGTCTGCCTCTAGCCTATCCAGATCACCCAAGATTTAAGGGTAAACTGAGTAAGTACAACCTCAGATTTTTGGGAGAAAAATGCTTTGGTCTCTCCTCTGGCTTGTATATGGACATACAGAGCTTTGGGTAGGACAGCATGACCGGTGGGGCAACTGGCCACTGTCCCCTCTGCATTCCTCAGATACACCTCTTGGACTTCTCCCACCATGGGTCTCCCAGAGATACCAGTACAAAAACAGCCTCCTGAAACACATGACATGCTCTTTTCTCATGTTCACTTTTCTTGGTCTGTAATTCACACAGAAATTGTCTTTACTTTGTACAGAACAACTATAGTTACTGTGTTGCTTTCAGTGCTTTTAATGTTTAACTAGTTATCTTTATTGAAGGTCCCTGTTTTGTCTTGCTGTAAACAAATGTGTCCAGCTCCCAGGCTTATTTGCTGTTTTTTCTCTTGATCCCAAGAAGTGACTTTTGTGGTGTGTGGGGGTTTTGCTTTGTTTTTTTCACTTGCATTCAGGCTGACCTCCAAAAAGGCAGCTTTGTCAGCTTAGATTTTCTGATAGTCATCACTTGAAGAGACAGAAACTTAGAACATGCTAGTGGTGCTCTTTCTGAAAGMATCTCCGTACTTCTCTGGGCTGGAATTTCCTGGATTAACTGGGGTTGCCTACAAATGTATTCTGCTGCTAGGGAATGAGAAGTAATTAAGAGGCTATTAAGTTTTCCAAGTCAGAGAAGAAATGATGTTTCTTTGAATTTTGCAAAGTTTGGATACTGTCATATGCAAGGGCCTAATTCTAGTGGTGCTGCAGTGTTAGTCTTGAACAACTAAGTCCAGATGTATGTACTTAAATGTACTAACAATGATAATCCTTGGCATCTTGAGTTGTATTTTGCTGCTTTAGGCTCAAATTGAAATACATGATAAATAGGAGGAGAATTCTTGAAGTCTTTATACAGAATGCTGCATTTAGTCTTTTAGGTGTCGCAGCAGTTACGAGATGCTCCGGCATAAAGTAGYGGTCATTCCCACAAAAACCCCACCATCGTGTAGTGAAAGCCGGTAGCACTGTGTGGCAGCTTTCTGGAATTCCAACACTTTCATGAAACTCCTTTTGTCTGTACTCTGCCTCTTTGAAATCCCACGTAAACAAAATGTGATTCCTCCTCCTAGTCAATAAAATGTACCTGTTACATTGCTCGTTATTTCTGTTTTTATTAATCTTCAGTAGAGTAGCGAACTTCATGGAATTGCCCCTTTATTTGGTATGGTGACTATACTAAAGAGTTTGGAAATTAAATAAGAAAAACTTGCTTATACTTCTGGTTTTTRTTTGTAGACTTTAAGTGGTCACTGCAAGTAATTTGATGCATTTGCATGAGGCGAGTGAGAGTTTCAGAGGTACCCTGTTTTACAGCAGTTAATCTTTGGTTCTAGTAATCTGTACTTTGCAAAGGTTGAGCGTGGCCACGAGTAGTAATTACAGTTTCAAAGAAACACCGATTAATAGTGTATGCAGACAAGCATAGAAAGCTGAATCCTTATTATTAGTGATCTTCTTGATACCAGTATAGAATCTGTGTGTCTTTGTTCTTGCCTAGTAAGAGTGAAGAGGTTGTAGTGAAATGTTCTCTTGTTCCTCTTGTAACCTTGAGTACAAGAGCAGACAGCTGTAGTTAGCAATATACATGCTTTAACACTAGAGGCTTTGTCTATACCAAGTGTTCCTGGATTGTATAATGATGTAACGTTGGTAGTATAATACTCTGGCTCAGATTAGTTATTAAAGTTGCTAATGTTCCTTCGCTTCCTAAGACCTGAACTCTCTCTTTTCTGTCCATCTGCCACTTCTGAGATTGCACTTTCTCTCATATGTGTGGCTCTTTTCCACCAGTGTGATCCTTTCACAGTCTTTCTACCATCTTAAATCTGGGATTTACACTGTATGGGGAATGTAGCTTTCTTGAGGGTCCAAATTTTATTTATATTTTAATTCTTGTACTGAAGGATGTAAACTTGCTGACTACTTAGGATTAGAAGTCAAGAAAAGACTTCTGTAACTCTTTCCATCTTTTTGTGAAGTTTCTGCTAGGAGTGTCTAATGTAAGTGCTTGATTTTAGCCTAAAATAAGTCTATGCATGAAACAAAAATAAAAAGCTGTTCAACAGGAATAGACTGGAACATAAGTAGATATTGGATGACTTGTCAAGTGAGTTGAGAGAACATCTTATGTAAGTCTTTGGTCAATAGTTTGAATATTTTGTTTTCGATATTGTCATTATATAAATTCTACATCAGTAGTTCAAATTGCAACTTAAAACTGTATTTAGTTGTGAGCAGGAAGAAAACTGGAGGCCTACTGGAATGAATTGAAAGCTTTAAAATGCATGGATTCTCTTGGTGCTGAGGAAGTTGGGTAACTCCTGTGTTTTGAAAAATGCAACAGCTGTGTGTTCTGCTGCTGCAGGAACAAAGAGGTCACTGCCCTTACAGATCTGCTTGCATAGTTGGTCCTTAACCATACTCACTTTTTTAACTCAAAGCATTCTGATGAAACTGGGTCAGAGTGTTAACTACACATGTAGCTATGCTGGCAAATCTGAACCAGCTGTAGTGTTTTAGCCAGGGTGAGCTGTAGATGAAATGACATGTCTGACTGCAACCAGCAAGCTGGGCTGAACTGTAATGACTGAGGCCCCTATTCAAATCTGCCAGTTCTTCTTGGCTCCATAGCAAGTCGCTGGGACATGGTAATGCCTTAAAGCAGCTACAAATGACTGCTCAATGAATGTAAATTGGGGCCTTTTGGGAGAGAGCAACGGAGTAAAAAGAGAACAGGACCGTTCTGTAACTTGCTATTAATTTGAGAGTCTAGTGCTTTATACCCTGAGTAGTGTCCTGCTTCCCGCAGGACACCTGAGCAGCTGTGTCTCTGCAAATTCTGCTAGGAAGCGGTATCCTCGAACACAGCCAGTGCTTTGGTAACTTTTGCAGCAAGGTTCAGCAGAGCTCTGCTCTTAGGCCTTTATTTGCCATTTGTTTTGATAAGCCTGCAGAGGAATGCATTTCCTATTTATTTTTTTTTGTACCAACATGCCTTTTCATATGGTGGTATGGGTGGTATCGGATATCTGTACCAGTACATGCTCTAAAATGAAATGTATTTTGTCTACACAGCTTCATATCTTGCTCTTATTTGTGCCTGGGATGGAGCTTTATATGTTTAAGCAGCACAAATTACCATTTTTTTGCAGTTTCTTCCTTGCTTCGTTAGCACAAAGGGAAAATGACCATTAGTATTGGTGCTACTTAAATCAGTGCTGAACTGCTTCATTATAAAGGTGATTATGATAGAGGAGGGAATATTTTGATCACTTGTCAAAAATTGGATTCATCCTTTGAGGTGAGTATCAGCTGAAATCTGTCAGTGCGTTGATCTTTGACAGTGAAGAGGCTAGCTTACACTAAGTGTAAGCTTTCTCTTTGAGAAGCATTTTCAAAGCTGGCATCAGTATGGTTCAAACTGCGTCTGGTTTGGTACTGCAGCTGAAGCAGAATGCTGTTTGGGTGGTCTCTTCTGCTTCAGCATTAGCATTTGGGAGGGATCCTTCCCCTACCAGTCATGAATTTTAGGAGTGTTTGCAGAACACAAGACTGTACTTTAGCTGGGGTAGCAGATGTGAGGATGTGCTTGCTTTCCCTACCACAACTTGAAGTATGAGGACAACTAGAATTCGAGAGACCTTTTTCTTTGGGGAAGACAGATGAAGAGAAGGCTGGCTTCTGTGTAGGATTTTTTTTTTCTTGTTGAGAGGAGGGGGAAAAAGGAGATTATTCCTAAACCTTGTGTGTTTAATCCTACTAAATGCTGCTCTCTCTGATCTTACTGATTAACATTTGAAGACTATAAAGCTAGGGTATCAGTTATTTGAAACTAGTAGCATATAAACATTTTAATTAAAAGGAAAAGATGAAAGGAGGGGGGGGGGGAAGACCAGTATCGTGGTGCCTGCTGTGCAGGGAAGGGATATATATGCAAGTATTTTGTTACTTGCTTTGCAGAGTATTGGAAGAAGCGGCTCTTTTCCCAGAGAACCTGATGTCCAACACTTACCCTGCTTTAGTGTTTCTACAGCTTCAACTTTATACACTTTATAATCGGGAATGTCCTTTATATGATTTATTGTAGGTTTTGCTTGGTACAGAGAATAACTTACTCTCTGAGGATGTGCACTGGTGAGGGGGGAATGGTAGGACCTGTAGCAGCAGCATTAAGYAGGCCTTATAGATGCATAATGTTGTCTGTGTATGACAGGAGTAACAGCAAAGGGTAGACTTTAAGCACCAAATTTGTAGGAAAAGGAGGACTTAGCCTGGAGAGCTGTGTGCTACCGTGCTTCTAGTGGCAATAAATATTTTTGAGAAGAAAATTATCAGAGGTAATTTTGGCTTAACTTTAGCAAATTTTAGTTAGTACAAAAAGAGGCTGTTTATTCCACAATCTTCAACGAAGTGGATATTCTGGGGTTGTGTTGAGGGGGGTTGTTTAAGGCTCTTGCCCTTCCCTCTAGTATGCTTCTTTCTCATTAGTGCTTGTACAACTGGTTATACAACTATACTGTAAAGCAAAGCAGGGAACATGCTTAAAATATTGTAAAGAGTTTGGTTGTTTTTTTTCTTTAAGGTGCAATTCTGCATTCGGAGTAACAGGATGACCCTGTGAACGTTGTGCAAGCACAGCTTGGGGGGAACAAGCAGAGCCCAGGAGTATTTCCAGCAGCTTTACAAGCTCCCCATTTGTTTTGTGACACCTCAAATCGAGTGGGACATACATGTAGTCATGTTGATCCCAAGACCTTGCTGTCATTTCAGCTATGAAGTTGCTTCAAGTTTTGTACTGAAGCCAAGCTGGGAGACCAGTTTTGAAACTACGGATGGGGTATGCACTCAAGATATATTTTACAGAAGGCTTGATGCTCAGCAGCAAGGGCTAGCTGCCCCTGAAAAGGGTTGTCCTATTTTTAGCCTTGCCACTCCCTTTGCACTGTATGTCAGTTCTYTGGAGTTGGATCTTCTGTCAGATCAGCAAGCTCTCCAGTCCACCAGAATAAATATTCCCGTTTTTTTCCGTCAGATGGATGACCTGATCTGACTCGAGGAAGGGGTGCGGGTGCACAGCTGGGGCTGCGGGAGCAGGCTCACCCCTTTCACAGCGCTTCCAAGGCTGCAATTTCAGTGACAGCCCACCATTACTGGCTTGTGTGACAGTTGGACTAAGTGATACTATGGATCTTCCTGCATGAGGAATTATGGACAGCTTTGAAACAAAAATCATCTGAAGCTGAGCCAAGGACTGGGGTGAGGGGAGGTCTTCCCTCTCCCCAAAACATCTCTTCAATGATCTCTTGCTGTCCATGTTTGCTGAGATGGGGACAGAGTCCGGCTGCTTTGCTTGGGGCCGTTTGACTCCCGCCTCAGCGGCGAGGAAGAATAGTCCCTGAGGCACAGTGCTGTGTCATCCTGGCCTTTGCCCTCGCGCAGTAGTGGATGTGTACAGGAGAGGCATGTCTGAAGTGCAGTGGCAGGAACCGCCAGCGCTCGGATCTGYGTTCCCTTGTATTTTCAATGCCTGTTTTTGGCTAGCGATTCTCCTAATGCTTTAAGCCTGCTCTGCTGCTGAAACAGGTGGTTCCACACGTGTCTTCATCTAGACCCTGTCTCATGCCCAAACAGCACACGTGACAAACACAAGCTCAGAAACCAGTCTATGTTAAAACTAATTGGCAGAAGATGGAGTGGTTGGTTTTCTAAGTTTGATCACTTCCTTGATTCATTTTGGTGCATGTCAGCACTGAGAGGGAGGGAACAGCATGGGAGAGGGAGTGAGAAGCTGGGGAGAAAGAGCTTATTATACTGGTTTGGCATTCTGTGGCTTTAGGGTTTAGATAGATCAGTTCAACCACCTCAGCAGCTTACAGGCTACTAAAATATGTGTTGTCCCTCCTGGTCACATGTCATCCCTCGCATCAGTTCCAGAGTTTTTCCCCTGTGTATTGTGCTTTTTTCCTTTTTTCTTTTTTTTTTTTTTTT